>JASGXE010005322.1:0-23640 GCA_030068105.1 Sinentomon sp. SZTP_YWyxl
TTCGAATCCTACCGGAGGCAAATTTTCGTAAAATTGAACTCATAAAGTTTTAAAATCTTGAGATACCTAGGTAATTAGCAAAAAAACCTCACAAACCAAAATCAGAACTCAGGTTCGGGTGAAAAATTTCTTGGAACGTGGCCATCAGCCATCATCTGATGACGTCACAGTAATACAGGCCTATTCTGCAGAAGCTAGTAGAAACTGGTCAAGTCTGCTGCACGGAAATAGGTACCCAATATATCCTGACCGAGTGCTGCGATTGGAGCATGTGCAAAATATTTTCCGCACTTGAGGTTTTGCTGTCGTGTGCAAATGTTTCATGCTGCCATTCGATCGACATGTGCAAAGTTTTTTCCGCACTTGAGGTTTTGCAAATCTTACACGGTACCTGGGTGCCTATGCAAATGGTTAAGGCTAAGCCCCCCATCCACCTATGCGTGTGGGCATGGGGCCACGATAAAACCTGCACAGGTCTTAGATAGGACGTGCCCTTAACCACTTAAAGTTGGTTAGAACGGAGCTCATATATTTGCCAGGGTTTTTCCAAGACAGCACATGTCCAGAGTTCTGATGAAATGCTGTGGAATGACTTCTTGTCGAGAGCGATTTTCTAAAAAATAGAACAACGGCAAATTGCATGTTCGTACTTGCATATTTTCCGAAGCTCTAAATTTTTGTCTCAAGAGCTTTCGAAATAGCTGCTTTCTGAGATTCTTGTGAAAACCTTCCCATCCTGTCCCGCCATGACCCTCACGTCCTGTCGTGAAATGTCACATCACGTTTCGACCCTGCATGTCCCGCTGCGTGACCTGTCACCGGCGAAGCCTCACCTCTGTATTCTGTATTTTTAATAATTTTTCCCAAAAAAACACGATAGGTACAAATGTTGTGCAATTACATTTGTGATTGTGAAATCAAAGTTGTGATTGTGTGAGCCATCGTATGTAAACAGATTAGAAAAAGAAGGAACTTACTCAGGTTGGTAGGTACCATTTTGCAGCCAGAAGAATTTGCCACCAAATGCATTGAGAAAAGATTTGATGAGACAGTGGCCAAATGACAAATGATCATTGCAGGTAGGGTGTTGAGGCATGAATACACCAATAAAGATCCAAAGTCACAAAACCAATATCACATCGCCTAATAGAAATTGTTCATCCAATCAACCTAGAAGCAACAGTGGGTCATTGGCAGTTTGACATACCACAGCCCACAAAATCAAAATAAAAAAAGGGAAAAAAAGCAAAAATATTAGAAACGTTGAGCAAAAATATTATAAAAGTTGAATAAGCCCTTGATGTGTTTTTCCTGCCTACTGTTTGAACAAAATTTTCTTTCCTCGTTTTTAGCGCCTTTTCCTGTAAGTGGATTATTCTTCTTTTTTACGCAGCTTGCACAGCAGGCCTGCTTTCAACGTCAGCTCTCATGATACCTATGCCTTGCCATGCCTTGTCTGTCTAGGTAGGTGGATGCAATGGTTGTTGTAGATTATGATAGAAACTCAAAATCTGAGTTGAATCAGCTCAGAATGGCCCGTGTTGCTCATCACATTTCAGAACTCTTCGTCTCATCTTCAGTGGAACTGGTTGGGGATGGCCTGGGTAACGGTGAGTTTGCTGATAACAATTATTTTGGTTTGGATGGATAAGGCGGCCATCGGAAATTACTGGCTGTCGGTAGGTAGGAAGTGATGTTGTTTTTATTCTTCCTGCCTGTGCCTGATATGTTCTGTTCCCTTTGGCAAATCATGCCTTATGCATAGGAGAGAGCGAGAGAGAAACAAAATCTATTTCGCGTTCACAACCATTTAGGAGACAGATGTACTTTCTATCTGATATCTGATGGGTATCTCTTGTAATCCAGTTATTCCAGTTTATTGTTGGGGGTAATTAGTCATTGATGCCATTTGCCGAACAACTTGTGCATGAAAAATCAAATTTCAGATTTTTTTTTCTTTGGTCCTTTCTGAGAATTTCTCATACATCATCCTATAAGCACATGGGTACCTATATCCCCCTTGATCAGTTCAATAGGCTTTTTGGCGACAGCACTCCATACCTCAGCTTAAGCTTGTGTCTTTTCTCCCGCTCCTGTTGTTCAGAATTGAGCAGAATCCAGGACCAACTCCAACCTGTATTCCTGCCCCCAAATATCCAGGGTCCTGTGCATGGTATGGTGGGATAATGTCAGGACGAAGGATACCCAATCAACAGAGAAATGATTGAGGAAAATAGAATTCTGTGTGGACCAAGACACATGCACATTTCATTTTCTTCAGCCTTTAACGCATGGTGTTTCAGCCTGATGTGATAGATCACACCGCCAAACGTGTGTTTTCCTTGAAGCTGAACTGTTAATGTTGTGCATAATTTTGCACGTGAATGCTCATTGCGACATTTATATCTTTATAACTACCTCTGCGAATCATGTTGCTTGGCCTTCATGAGAACTGCCTGAATGTGGGTAGGTAAGTGGATACCTACCTATCGTAATAAATGCCTGATGGCAACTGTTCTCTCTGGGTAGGTATGTCCTCTCTGGGTAGGTATGCCGGTACTTGCTGTCCCTTGTTAGTCGAATGACTTCCATTAAAAGTCAAATACTTGGTACTGTGCGTTTCTTCAAGTAGGCCTATAGGTACCTACCACCTACCTACTCGCAAGGGGTAGGTAGGTGGTCACTTCTCTTATAAATAAATAAATAAATAAATAAATAAATAAATAAAGGTTCTGAAAACGACTAAGGGGAGTTGACAAGTTCATTTCATTTTTTTTCAAGGCACAGCCACGAAACAACACTCAGCATTGACATGTGGTTTCCCAAGGTAGGGTGTGCCTACCTTCTCGCGTGAGGCAGGCCACCAACGAAATGAGTGGGTATGAAAACGTGGTTGCTGAGGCAAACTAGCTGTCCAGACTTTTTTTCTAGGGGCCTACTTGCTTGCCAAATGAACCATAAAAAAAAACTGCCACAGAAACTGAGAAGAGGCAGGAAATGTTGACGTCATTGCATGAGGCCATCGCTTTACGCTTGTGTGACTACCCATTCACCCCCTTCTTTTCTATCCAATGTATCAATCCTATAGAATCCATCCTCTTTAACTCTGTTGGTATCTTCTATTGCATATTCGCTTTTGAATACTTGTAGGACAAAAGCTCAACACGTGGGGCATTCAAAAAGTTCCAGGACTCAGTTTTTTGTAGACAAATGGAAGCAATTCAGCGGCCCTTTCCTAGTGTTATTCTGCAGTGTTCCACATTGCAACTCACCCTCAAGATCAACTCAATAGCCAATTCAATGGATAGATTTGTGTTGCAAAAATTTAATTTCTATGCACAACACATTCTTTTTCCATTTTTGCTAAAGATGCATCCGTCTGCGGAATTGGCTCTGTTGAGTTAAACCTGAGGGTGAGTTGCAGTGGGGAATGCAGCCTATTATTTGGCACAATCATCCTCTTTTTCCATGTAAAGGTACCAACCTTCACACATGAGTAAGCACTTATGCCAATCTTTAGGCATCCTCTGACGGATTTACATGGATCTGACTTCACGATGGGTTCTCACCGGGATGGGGTTGCTTTGCCGGCCTGACATTTTGCTTGTTGCACTGTGCCTTTGTTCGATTGGTCTTGCTGTTTTGCGAGTACAGACCGCGGGGCATATAAAAATGGGAGTCCTCTTTGATCACTGACAAATGGCACTATTTAGAGCGGACACACAAAAATTGCAAATGTTGGGCTCGTAGAGTATGTATCCTTGAGGTTGGGAAAGAGCAGAAGTCGCTGGGGAGAAGGGAATGGCGACACCTAATAGGTGAAGGATTTTGATTCCCACTTGGGTCAAAAACTTGTGGTAGAAGAGTCGTTTAGTGTGGCGAGGCATTGTCGTGGTCAAGACCAGAATCACACCAAACAGATACTTCTCAGGGGTATCTTCGTAGAAGCTTTCTGGGATGATGAAATCTCTTCGCCTGGGTTGACAGAAATGTCAACAGCCCCTGACGACTAGCTGCTTCAGACATCCAACGTTTTCGTCAGTTGCAAATGTGGTCAGCCAGCCTCTGTTGGGCATGTGTTTGGCACTCTTCCCATCCCCTTTTAAAGGGCAATCCACTCGGAACACCATTTACCTTGCTGCAGGACAGGGAATCATCCCAACAAACTTCAATAAGTGGCAGGTGGATGTCGGCCCCCTTTCCTCCACGGCTGTCGAAAACTTCACCACCGAAGTTATGATTCTCCATCCATGTAAAACCAAATTGAAGTCGGTGCAAAAAGCAAGGAAAAAAACAATGAACATTAAAGATCAATCGAAAAACCACCAGACCACTGAAACTTTCACAACACCCTCAGTGCAACATATTTGACAACGATTTTAAGAAAGAATTTTGCCCAGAGACATTGCCTCCTGGTGATGTGTGCATCTTTCCAAACATTGTGCTCTCGTACATGTTTATATCCAGTGGTTTTGCCAAGCCCCCACTTGGTGGGTTGGGTGTTCATCCCCAAATTTTAAAAGACCCCTGAAATTCGCTTTCACCCCTAGGTATCTAAAGTATGGCTGAATATGCATTCTGTTTCTAGCACCATCCCATATTTTGACAAACTCGAAACCTAAACAAAGTCCAAAGTCTGCCAAGAACACTGATCAGATCAGTTTTGTGTCAGGTTGTTTGAAAATCCATAAATGCTTGGTGATTGATTCTGCCTGCCAGTCACTGCTGCGACTGACAATTACATATATTGAGTTTCCAGAGTCACCAAAAAATACCTACAATGCCAAGCTTTTGGTTCACCGGAAGCAAAATGACCAAGAGAATTTCATCGAGGAATCTTCTTTTAAAATCCACTGCAAAAATGGGTCCAGGTTCCCAGCTTGGTTCAATTCGGAAACTAAATGAAACAAAACGAAAAAGAATGGGGAATATAGGCAATAATTCCAAAACATCTTAAATAACCTGCAACAGTCCATCACAAAAACATTAATTCAAGGTTCCTGACTCTTTGTTGCTATATTTTCAGCCATGGCACCGGTGGCAGCAAATCTGAGCATTCATTTCAGCCAGAGGCCTACTAAAATTATTGAGACCACTGACGGATGCATCACCAGTCTACTCATCAACTGTGGCCCCGTTCATTGTTTCGTTGACGGCACTGACCGAATGAGGGTGACTGATCCTGAAGTCTATAGGATGTAAGGTTCTTGAATTTCTGCTTGCTCTCCCAATGATTTGGAATTGTATCTCCTAGTGAATATCATCATCGGCTGCTGCTCTATGAATGGCAGTTTATCAATCAGCTGACTACATCCAGATGAAACATTGTTTCTTTGAGGGTCTCGCTGATGGTAAGAATCTGCAGGTTACTGTTGCCAACAGGGAGAACGAGCTAATGATTTTTTAGGAAAGGACAGAAATTTAATGGTGCACACTTTTTTGGTAATGATCGTTTTGTTCCACAAGAAGGAAAGAAACCAGTCCTCGCTGACAGGGCAATAACAAACTTGATATACAAGTTTCAAAGCTTGAAAGAACGATTTAAAAGGCCAAAAATGATGGCGAATAATTTCATCAGATCTGCAGGGACTTCGTAGATGACGTCCGTGTACTTCACCAGGTTGCCGATGGTCATGTCACGGTAGCCTGGCATTTGCTTCCGATTCTGATAAGTTCCATTTTCCGGTGTATTGTGGTGGCGGAAAAAGATTACTCACAGGTACATGTGTTTTTCCCATCTAACTGTTGCCTCCGAAACTTTTATTTCTTTCTTTTTACTCTTATGCATTTGGTAGAAATTAAAGCGCCAAATTGCAACGGAGCTTTCTAGAGGTGTCAGATTTTGACATTGGTGATGAAAGAGGATCTTTTATTTCTGCAGCATGGAGTTTTTGCTAAAATCTCAAGAATGGAAATTTTTCACATGTATGGGTAATCTTTTTCCGCCGCCAGTATACAGAACCAACCAAGCTGACTGTTAAAATGAATAGGTTCCCAGGTGGACTGGTACCTATTCGTCACATGCACAGTAAGAGGCAGTTGACCAGGGATTTTTTATGAAGCCGGTGTGCCTCTGGAACAAACTCTGATAACAAAATCAAGGATTGCATGTTGGATGTTAAAGCTCTTCGCAGAAAGAACGAGAAATAGTTGTTCTTACAGTGCAAAGAATTATTGTGCGCAAAGTTGAAAAAATCGTTTCTTTTATGGGGCTATCCAAACTTTCTTTCTCCTTGTCCCAGCTATGGTTTTTTTTTTGTTTTGAACCAAAGTCCAAACTGAATTGTGTGGTGGAAAATCTCATGCGAATTTTTCGCAAATGAGAGACATTGACGAAAGGCAAAAATGTGGACCATCAGTGGTATATTACGGCAAAGAAAAGACTGAAGTATAGGTACCTAGGTACAACAAAACAATGACAACTCCCGCAGTCGACAACCCCAATTTCGTAAATTACCCACATTAATTGTTAATTTTGTTTTGATTCTGTTTCGAATAGAAATTATCATTAAATAAAAAAATCACACCACACTGCTGTTTGGTATTTTGTAGCATGCTGTCTGCACATTTGACCTTTGAACTTAAAAATGAATTCGATTGCTTTGCCTTCATAATGCTGTTGGTCGGTGATCGGACCAAAATGGCCTGCAGAATACATAACCTGCTATTTTTTGTAAACTGCGTTGATCTCTGTTTACCTGAACATCTGGAACTGTTTGCACCCTTTAACCACTTTCTGGAATGGCCAAATCCTTTACATAATGCTCGGAACACTGCAATCAGTCTTTTTGTACAAAATTCAACACTAAATGCACAAGGGAAATGACGAGGTTTCAGAAACCATGTGCTTGATCTCAGAAGGAATCCCAAGTTAATCGGCCAATTGCAAGCTGAAGGAACACCAGTCTGCAGTTAGGAAAGGCTTACAGAATAGTTCCGGGTGAAATCTTAGAAAGAGGACAAATACTGGCCTTTGACTGTTGCTCCTGGAGTTATCACCATCAACCACGCCCAAATGTTATTGCATGTAACCATCCCAATTCATACCACGACATTTCAGTTTAAAATTTTGATGGACAAGCTTGTTTTTTTCAGCCTCTTTTTGACGTAATTGAGGCCAAGCACAATGGCCCTTTATCACAAGTGTAGGCAGTGCAAGTAAAGTAATCGACTTTGCACCAAGCGCAAAGTTACTCACCTGAATTGAGTTACTTGCTCAGAGTTTCAGCCTGTACCACAGATGAGTGAAGAGTGGCTTCTGTGTTATTGTTATCAGCGATGCCTCTGTCTTTGACTTCTAGTTAGTTGCTCTTTAACATGCGCAATGTGATGCTGCGCACGGGTGGGATCTCTTCCTCACGTCCCATCTGAAGGAGGAGAGGTCGTGCCACGGCGACCTTATTTCCTGACACGTCGTTCAGACGTCAAGGGGAATTGAACCAAACCAGAGATGCTAGCTGCTAAATCACAATCACTAAAGATGTTTTGATAACATCTGGATTTGTTATCTTTTTGTGGCAAATACCTTTACCATAAATTCGTGTTTCTGGTTCGAGACGGTGGGCTAAAAGGACTGAAGGATGAAAACTGCAGGCGTGTTTGTAAAAATCTTTGCTACGTGCTCACATGGTCTAATACGTTTGCCATGCTTGTAAAATTTTGTCCATCGTGACATTCAATTCGGTACCAAGGTACGGATACTTGCAATGGATTTTTGTTGTTCATGAAGGTTTGACTTTCAAATAATAGCAAATGTTTTGAGCAGACCCAGGAAACTTTTGATTCACGATGAATTTTTGCTGGTATGACTTGCATGCTATGGCATGATATGACTCAAAATTTCTTGCCCCGTATCCAAGAAAACTTTTTGCAACCCTGGGTTTATGGTACCGAAGCATGTGAGAGAGAACCTTTGGCACAGCGACATGATGTAGGAATCACGACGGCCAAAGGTCATAAAATTCCGTGCCAACAGGTACCTCGGCACCTCGGCACCCATTTCCAAACACCTAACAAGTCTGTTTTACAGTTTTCCCACATCACAAAAATGGAAAACGATCAATGCAACCGGCCCTAATTTCAACTCCTTCCAGGATCTCCTCTTGCATTCAATTTGTGCAAACTCTGTGGACCTCCGGTGTCTACCATACAGGATAGGATGCCCAAAAACTCCTTTCCGACTTTTGTTTTTTTTTTTTTGCTAGAATCTCTTGTGTGGAGCTGTGTTTTGAAAGAGGCACATCTAAAAAAAATTACTTTGAAAAGGAGGATCACAGTGACTGCTGACTTGATTGCTTTTTATATTACACAGCAGATATGGAGTCTTTAAAAAAAATGCCAGGCTTTTTCCACAAGTTTATGTGGGGCAGTGTTATTCCCAGTCTCTCATGCTCCTCAAAAGGCATAACATGGAAGAGTTCCTTTTGCGGTGCTTATTAGATTGGGAATCATGCAAAAAATGTATAAGTATATGGATGAAAAGAGAAATTTTCTGTGGTGTTCGAAGCTTTTTTATGCTTTCTTCACTTCACAGATGTCTTAAAAAGAAGCTGTTGTCATCATTTCTCGAAAGAAGACTTCTCGGTTCAACCATTGTTGATGGTAACGGCAGCCCTGCTCAATCACCGCCAACGACTGAAGATGGGGATTCCTTCTGTGACAAGTTGTCCCGTGACTGTCTCTCGCTGATCCTGCTTAGCGTAAAACTTGGCTCGGAGATCTCTCTTACTATGGATGGAGATGAGTTCTCTCAGAGAGAGAAAGGTGGGGACCTCTACTTTTTAAGTTCACCGACAGTTGATGCTGCTGAATTTGATGCAGAGCTAGGATCTACATTTCATTCATTTCCATGTCTTTTTAGATCTCGCTTGAGTGGTCATCCTAGCAACATCCACATTTTGTCCACCCCATTAGTTTAATAAGGCTTCTGCATGTGGCCCATGATTGCTCAATTTCCATAGGATGTCAGTCACGCAGTGAGACACATTGTTCCCCCAGATGAACCGTGAAATCTGGAAAACCCTGCCAAGGAATTCCCCATTGCAACAGCTTACCCTCAGGATCAACTCAATAGCCAATTCAATATAGATAGACTTGTGTTTGCGGAATTTTCATTTAAAATACCTACACAACACTAATTCCTTTTCCATTGTTGAACTGAAATATGCATCCGTCTGTTGAATTGGCCTGATGAGTTGGACCTGATGGTGAGTTGCAATGAGGAACAACATGGCCATTTGATTTCTGAATATGGACCTTGAGACCTTAAAAAATGAATTTGAGGAATTTTTTGCAATGTCATCCGGTCGCAAACTGAGCACTTCTTGTAAGATGGCTCTGGCTTTCAGTGATATTTTCTCCCAAAACCCCCTGCCAGCAGCCTGATCCCTTGGAGCTACTGGGGTGCCCCTCATTTTTCCAATCTCACATCGGTGATGGGGTTTCTGGACGGGCAAAAACACTGCCATAAGTTGGGGTCCAACTGCATCTTTTAGGCACGCCATATCTCACGCAGGCTTAGAAAACTGATGCAAATTAATGCATTTCAGTATCAATCCATTTCTGTAGGCCTATACCAATATGCCTAGTAAAGTGCATCCATGATGTGGGTAGGTAATTCGAGGTACCTACCTACCTAATTTAACATCATCGCCCTGCACATTTCATGATGAGCAGCCGACTCTTCCTCAACAGTAGGTAAGTGAAGAGGCAATGGCTTTATTTCCCTCCCATGTGCCTGGTTGTCTTTAAGGTGTCCTTCAAGATTTGAAGGGTTCTGGCCCTTGTATTGATTGCTTTTTGAACGCTAAGGGCAAACATCCTAAATGAAAAGAAGACAGTCAAAATTGTGAACAAACCACGCTGATTATGCATCACTCGTTCCATGTGAACTCTTATCGAGCCATGCCCTTAAGGTTTTGATTTGTGACCTAAGGATATCGTAAGGGACCTGGGAGCAACAAGCTGGACGCCATGTCATTGTTTATTTTCTCTTTTTCTTTTTATATCTGCAGAAGTGGTCTTCATCTTCTACAATGTAGCCCGTCTCTCATCAGTCCTTTCCAAGCATTCCTCGTTGGTTTTGTTGGGAAGATATCCACCTCTGACCTCAGAAGACGAAACCGATTTAAGTTTGCTTACTGAGAAGGTGAGGTTAGTACCTACTTATAAGTTTGTCCGCTTACAATAAAGTTACACATACTTTTGGTTATATTGCATCTGTTTCGCACCATGCGTTTCGGGTGCATGCTCCCATTATTAGTCGTACAAGACTCGGTTCAAGGTGGCATCGATAATTTGACTTCACCTGTGTTGACATCATCTGATCTGCTCGGAGTGTACGTGCCTAACACCCCGAAAAGCAAGATGCGACAACTTGTCCAACAGAGACGACCAAAAGTACGTGCAACTTTATTTCCAACTCCCATCTTCACAACTCCTCAATTGGCGATAACAATTCATTTAATTTCTTATTTAATGTGCGAAAATTAAAATATTTTGCAAATTTACGATGCACATAATTTACTCAATTGAATACATTGGAAAAATCAAAAACTGGCTTAGTCCTGCCTCTTGGTAACTACCAATTTTGCTCCCCCATTTCGTTTTCACCAGATGGGTGATCTTTAAGTGAGCTCTTTTTGATGGTAATAATTTTAGCAAATTAGCATCAACAGACATTTGAAAAATAGAACAAAGTGGGAACAGATGGGAGCAGAGAAATTTATACGATCCGACACTGATCAAGCTAATCTATTGTGAAATGACAGGGCTGATTTTGTAAAAATTTTCTCGCAGAGAGTGGATACCTATCTATGTCTTCCCATTTTCAAACACCTGAGTACCCAAAGAGTTTCCAGTCATAAACTTTTCTGACAATGAATAAAACATTCCAGCAACCTTTCAAGGGCACTTACATAGAGATTTAAAATCACAATCATCGCGTACCGTTCTGAGTCGGCAGTGACAAACTTTCCTCAATGTCAGACCAACCCCCAACATTATTCAGCAAAGCTCAAAAACTGCCCATGAGCCTGAGCCTGGCACCCAGATACAAGTCGAGCTACTCTATGCTGGATTCTCTCGAGTTTTTCCACATGCAACAATCGGTAGGGGTCCCAAACTGCAGAGGCATATCGTAGGTATCTGCGATATCTTGCGAACCAGAAGAGACAGGGTGCTGAACTTAATTCTGCACAGTAGGCCTCTCATCGAAACTATGATTCTGCCAAATTGAACAAAGTCAGGCTGTCACCATCCGAGATGCCACATAAGGGCTTACCTGTCCTCCCGGAGCTTGCCCGTTTCTTTGATAAAAAGCATCCCATTTTTTGACACAGTGGTACCTATTGCTCATTCCAGCGAGCGACAAATGCGCTTTCAAAGCACTAAACCACACCATGCCTGATGCTTTCAAATTTGTGTGCATGTTGTTTGTTCAGTTGCATAATTTTCAAAACTCTGCTGCTGTAATCACTATTGCCAGTTCGTCCAAGAAACGGGATCTTTAGAAGTGGTGAGCGCCCTATTTGGTACAATGCTGCATTGTTCAGGGTGTCCCTGCACCTGGAAACACACAGGGAAATAGGAACACTCTGGAAGAGCTGTTAAACTCGGCATGCGAAAAATAACAAAACACGGGAAAAACAAAATGTCTCATACAAATTTCCTTTTGCCTTTTGCAAATGCTGCATGAAGCTTCATTTCAAGTCTCCAGAAACATCTTTGAATTTTTTTTCTTCATACATGACTTCACAGCACTGTGACGGTGGCCGTCGGAACCCATTATTTGCCACTAAAAGTACCACGAATGCGTGCAGCAAATGCAACAACAAGCCAATTTTGCAGACATTGAAAAATGGATTTTGACCTGAAAAACACAGCGAAATTCAAGATTGCTAACCATATTTCCCTTTCAACAGTGCCTGTGTTGATTAGGAATAATTACGTATTATTCTATTTGATTGATTCTCTCTACACAAGCTATGTTTGTGTTTGCAGGACGAACGAATGATATCAGACCAGTTTCTCCCACGATATCAGCTGTTGATTGATGATTGCATCCGTGATTACCGTAAGGGTATCATCGTTACGCATCTAGTCTATCAATTCCTGTCTGCTCTTTCACACAAATTCAGCACTTACTACAGCCATACAAAGTTCCTTGTGGTGAGTCAGAATGAAGCACTTGGTCAGTTGGATAAAAGAAGTGAAAGATAATCAATACTCTGATGCATTACCAAGTTTTATTGGGGTACCCTCGCCTACCCAATTACCTAGTGTTTGAAACTTCCAGGGAAAATTAAACTTGGGAAATTTGTTTTGAATAAGTTGTGGTGATTGGCACCGATCTGTTCTAATGGGCAGTATCAGGATATATGTTTATTTTTCACCATGTTTCCTGGCATTTAATCTCCTCTTGATCGCGAAATGGTGATACATTTCGACTGGGTCCCTTTCCAGATCTGTTCAGAAATTCATCATTACAAACTTGTGAATTGATATGCCGTGATTGACAGTGACCAAGGGACTTGGGTGACGTGTATCACCAAGTCACGATTAAGAAAACGCCTGTTCATCAATGTTATCGCGATGTTAATCAACCATTCCAAGCTTCAAAAAGCATATTGGTAACAAGATAGTTTTATGTTAGTGCTGTTATCTATTCTCGTTTGCACACCGTGTGAAAAGGTTTTCCCACTGTGGATTTGCAAGTGACGGCGATACTGTTGCCATAGATTTTCCATTTATCAAGCTATGGGAAGGTTGATCTAGGATAATATTTAAATGGGTTACCAAGTACCTAAAGATTTTTGCCATTTTTTAATCTTTTAATCATTGGTGACAGCTGCAACTGAAAATAATATGGGGGTTTCTTTCTCGTCATTTTTAACATTTTTGGCCATCACACACTGACCATCACATGATCATTAGTATACAATCAGGTGACAGAACCTACTTCTACCCGATCATAGTGGCTTTCCAGTCCGAGGTAGCCCGGGGCACAAAACGTTGGTCGTGTGCATTCATCCCAGGCACCCCTCGTGCCGCAGACGTCTTGTCCCGATCCCTCTTCATGCTTTGAACTGTGACTGGTCGTCTCTGCCATCTGCTCCACATATCAACCCAGGTCTTATGGAGTTTCGACTTGATGAAGGAATTTCTTTTCCCACGGGTGCAGCTGTCACTGATGGGAAGCCGAATTCACACCAAGATTGACCTATCACTAAAAGGTTAATCAAAATTGGACTGACATTATTGGCCTTGTCCATAATGCGCTCTTCGATTTTGACGTGTGCGTATTGTTCTTGTTTTTGGATAGGTAGGTAATCTAATCTGTGTTGAAAATATTTTGGAATGTCAAATTTTCTGCTTCGCCATGATCATACGAGAATTTCTGATCAAATCTTATGAAAACCATCAATAACTGCATTTTGCCTTGGACAAATAATTAAAGGGAGCTAAGTGAAAACAGAGAAATGAAGACTATTGTTGAACAACAATGGGTTTTAGATGAAAAATTGCAGGAGTAGAAATTAAAGTTTCTAAACTCATCTCCCTTTAATTTGTCCACTGCGATTTGATCTAGCCATTCTCGGGAACATGTTGCTGGCCTCATATGCCACGACAGGCCAAGCAATAGGCTAGCAACAAGGAAAATGTAGTGAGGGTGGCTTGATTACGGTAGCTTTTTTGTTGGCTTAGATCAAGAAAAACGAAAGCTCTGCCCCATTGGACCTTCCAGGAGCTCCACTTCCTGTCCAGCTACACCTGTGAAGGACCTACTCTTACCCCCTATAAAGAACCAAAAATCCTAGCTATGCGACTGGAAAATGCACTCTTCCCCAAGTACTCCTCTGTTCTTCAATATGCGTCCATACCCCTTCGAAATTTTCGGAGGCACTTCCCTGAAAAAGAGAAGCATTGGGTTTGTCTCTTCAAACGTGACTTTGGTGTATGGCAGTAAAGTGTTTAACCAAACCTGGAAAAGTAAATTTTAATTTTTTTACAATGTCATTGTGTGCACAACCTGTACCAACTTCGATATGCCACCCTGCCATTATGATTGACAACAGACAGATCAGCCTTGATAGTGGAATGCATACAGTGCAGAAAATGAAGGAATAATTACATGGATGGTGGCAATTGTGATCTTTGGAAAAGGTGATCCCAGAGAGGGCTCAGGGTGTTTGACCCTCACCACCATAAATTTCAGACACTCGCATGTGTCCGGCTATATTATCCTCATCTTGACTTCCGCTGCCACCTCCGACCTCTCTCCTTACGCAGAGAAATTCTGAACAGCACAGAATAGCACAAACTATTTTGTACTGCTCAATGTCTCACATTCTGACCCCCAGCCCACACTGTTAAAACTTTTCGAGAGCTTTAACTTAACCGCCCACCTGTAAATAAAATTCTGTGATCATCTGTAACTTTGGAGGAACAAACAATTCCCAAAACGTTCGTAACCCCAAGACAAAATCCAACCCTCGTAC
Organism: Sinentomon sp. SZTP_YWyxl; assembly: GCA_030068105.1. Taxonomy (NCBI): domain Eukaryota; kingdom Metazoa; phylum Arthropoda; class Protura; order Sinentomata; family Sinentomidae; genus Sinentomon; species Sinentomon sp. SZTP_YWyxl. The sequence continues at coordinate 14,499 of JASGXE010005322.1, forward strand.
CTGTATCACATCTGTAAATCTGTATCGTATCTCTAAATCTGTATCACAATTTCCCACATTTCAGGAGCCTAGTGCCAGTACAATTCCGGTGATAAATGCCAGGATACACTTCTTGATCCGGATACGTTCTTTATACTACAAGCTGTTTGATCTCGTTGGTATTGATCCACCGTCAGTCATGTAGGAATGGAATGACGACAGATGGAAGGAGAGAGAGGCATCCTTCGGCAGAGGGTGGAGTGGAATGGCCTGCTGCTGGAGGCACTCGAGGGTGCTGTTGGCCCTTGCAGTTGCACGGTATCGGAACATGACGTGTACAGCAGCACCATTCTTCGATGGCCCGTTTTTGGGCTTGGGCCAGTGAAATCACTCAGCACATCTAGACATAGAGCCATTAGTTGTCTGGTGATGGAAGGCCAACGTAATGGAATTCAATCATTTATCCTTTCTTCAGTTGAAACAAGGTCATTTCCAACAGGCAAGGGTTCAGGAGCATTTTGCCAGCGACACTGATTCCATATGTGCGACACTAATTCCATTACCATGATCACAATGTGCTAAAGGACCCTGAAGCAAAATCTGGTAAAGCGAGACGTATCGTTGTGTTGCTGGTAAACATCCCAATTTGTTTCATCTAATCAAAGGCCACCCGCTTAATCTGTTTAATCAACGACCAGCCGCTTAATCTGTTGTGTTTGCTTGCAGTGTTCATGTGTGAATTCCATTAATTGTTGGCACATGCTAAATACCATCTCATTACTGTGATGACAAAACTTTATTTTTTGCATTCCACGTGATATCCATCTAAAACATGGTGTCTGTTGGAAGAAACTCAGTGAATTTTGCAAGCTGTAAAAAATCCGAATTTTGTTGGATATCTTGCAAAAACGATATTTTTCGGGATGTCTTTTTGCTGGATATCGCAAAAAAGAGTCCTGCTGATTTTTTGCAAATTATCTTGTGTGCTGCCTTGAAAGACATGGTTAAAAATAAAATGGCTTCAATTGATTCATTCACTGAGGTCACACCAACTTTAAAAGCCAGGTTTTAATTAAAATTTACAGTAAAAGACATATGAATAATCGAAAAAGGTATGGAGACGAGATCTTCCATTGAGATTGGACATAAGTGATATCACCAAGATCTCTTTCTAGCGTTTTTTTTGTTCTTCATTTCTTATTTTTGTAAAATAACATACCGCCTGCAGAATTTTGTTTACATGGCATAACATTTGCAATGAAAAAACTTAAGGATTTTGGGAGTTTTGGCCTGGAAAAGTTGTGAAAAGTGATACCCATCTGCCTGCAGACACTGTGAAAAACCAATTTTGCTTAGGGAAAAAAGGAAAAGTAAGTTTTGTTTTACGTAAGTTAGTTTTGGGAGTTAGGTAAAAGGAATTATTGTACCCTTGGTCAGGGGTGCTGCCCCTGACCACAAAACTGGGTGCGCACGACATCCTTCGCGGAGGGATGGATCCTCCACTGGTGATCAAGTTCAAATTTTGTTTGAAAATGTCACAAAATTTGGAATTTCAAATTTAAATTCAAAAAATCCTTGGCCATTTTTGAGGTGTGAATTTTTCTTTGGTTTTAAAATTTTGCAACATGTGAATTTTTTATTTATTTTTGTTTGTGACGCATTAATTTGTTCATGAAAATGGCAGCACAGGTCGGAGATATGAAGTTCCAAACATTCTAGGTGGGAACTCTGCAAAGAAAACTATCCACGGTGACTGGACTCCTGAGTGACTGAAGATGTCACTTCTCCAGCTGATGCCGTTGTTTTATTCATGCCCAGTTTTTCCAACACGGATCAAATCTTGGTTTAAACTGAGATCAACTAATCGTAGATCATTATTTTAATCGACTCATGATCTGAGATTATCTTTTTGTGTCCTTTTGAGGTGGAGATGATCTCCGATCAACTGATCGGAGATCATTTTTGATCCGCTCTTTTCAATTCGGCCGCCATATTTGATCCTGGAAACTCTTCAACATTTATTTCACTTCTCTAGAATAGGTGCATATGATTTTGTGGTTCTGAACAGCCACTCGTCATCATTTCATATTTCATAGAAAGTTCAGGTACTTGTGTTTGAATGTTTCTTGCATTTTTTCCCCTTTTTTGTGATAGAATGCTCTGACTAATTATGAAATGCGACGTTTCTTTTCACCCATTTCCCGGTGTTTTCATGCGAATCTAAAGTATTTCGCCCTGGCAGCATTACGGCTGCTTTTTGCGAGTAACTTTCCACGTAAACAACAATTTAATGTTTGTCAAACCGTTTTTCTGACAAAGACAAGTAGTTTTCCCGAAAAAATAGGAGAACTGGGGAAAAATAGGCATTTCCAATTCATTGTGATCCTTCCTCTGAAGATGCACTTTTGCACTCCAAACTGCCTAATTTATGCAACTGAATGGATATAAAGTGCATAATTTGATAACTTTAATCATCTAACAACCTACCATTGCTAAAAAAATATAGAAATGATCATGGAAAATGGTCGCAAACTCTCTTCAAAAAGTGGAATGAATTCGACGGCTCATTTTGGTTTCATTCTGGTATCTTTCGGTCGTCGCAAAACAAAACGGTTTCCATGGCAATGTGAATTGGGTTTTTGAATTGAATCGAAGCTTTCGAAATTTTTTCGTTGATTGCGTATTCGAATACCTTCACCATCTCCAAAATCGCATTCACACTGAGCTTCAACTACAAACCAATTTGATGGATTATTGGGTTTGAGAAATTTTAATTTCTATGCACAGCGCTGTTCCTTTTCCATTGCTGGGCGGCATTCATCCATCTGCCCTGAATTGACTATTTTGTTAAAGCTGATGGTTGTGAATGAAAATGGGGTATACTGCCGTTCAGGTATGCTACTAATTACCACACCAGAGATGCTTAAGTGGGAGGATAGGCTACCCTCTTCGCCTTCGGCAACGGCTACCCCCTGACCTTTTTCCGATGGTACCCATCCAAGTAATGCTGAAACTTTCTAATCCGAAAGCTGTCACTGCTAACAAAACTATAGCTGAAGAAGGAATCATAACGAGCCGTAAGTCGTAAGCGAGCCGTAAGTCTCCAGTCATCGTCGAACTGATTTTGTGCGTTCTGCCGTCTCGTGGATGCGATATTCATGCTCAGTGGCGAGAGGTTGCTTGCCACCTGCTTTTGTTCAGGTGGAATGATAGCAGGGTGCTTGAGATTGACGTTCGCATAGTGCTGAGTTTGTTCTGGCATGGAATGGGAGGATATCTTCAATTCCAACACCCAATCGCTGCTGCGGGCCGCTATCTGTCGCAGTAAACACAGAACAGACTGGGATGGCACGTAATTTATCCCTTTGGTATAGCATGAATAGGTATCTAAGCTTGTTTTTGCAATTTATGCGCACAATGTGGCAAGGTTCCTGTCCGCCCTTTTTCAGCAGAGTGAACGCAGTGTTTTCATTGCGGGACGCGTGTATCATTGTCGTTATTGGCAGGGGAAGCAAGACAGCACAGCAGCATGAAGTAAAAAAATTCAGTTCCATTCTGTGAGAAACTGATGACGCGAAGTGGAGCTCCCTGTCTTTTGCTTGCGCTGATCAGAATTTTTCTCGAACGAAAACAAAAAAAAATTATTAACTAACTCAATAAAATAAATTCTTACCCAATGACATCAAGAAAAAACAAACAGAACAACAAAGCAAACCATGTTGGTTGTAGCGACACATTTGTACGACATGGAGAAAAGGCACACCCTGTGCCATATGCTCATGGTGCCAATGGAAGACACGAATACATCGCTTATAGTGTTGCTGTTTTTTGAAATTGTTTCCTGCAATCGTGAAATTGTGTCCCCAGTGCAAAAAACTTAACCCAAAATTTTTCATGCGATTACAATCAACAATGGAATTCTGCATCCCTCTGCAATAAAACAAATCAATTTCTGATCCGCAGAAGCAAAAGCGAACAATTTTACAGACTCTTCTTTTGGGCAAGGAGCGCAGCTGAGAATTGCATCTTCCCTATTATGTGAAGAAAATTATAAAAAATGACCACACATTTTGAGCACTTTCAGCTCACTGGAATTTTGGAAATGAAAGGCTGCATTACGCAGAAACTCGTTCTCGGATGGGTCCATGCACTTTTTTGCTTTGAACTTGACAGAAACTTCACTTCAAATCAAAACAAGCAAGAAACTTTACTAAGATAAAGCACCGCAAAAATCCTGACTGCGAAAAGAAAACATGAGACAAAAGAGATGATCCGAGATCAGAAAATTGATCGCCCAATTTTGGCCGATCAAAGATGATCCGAGATCAGGGCATTTTGATCGCCGATCAAAAGTTAACTCGAACTCGATGGACAAAACACCTGATCTCGGATCAAATTTTGATCCGAGATCAGCGGACAGAGATGATCGGCGATCAACAGCCAAAAGAACCAAAAATGAATTGATCTCGGTTTAAACTCTGATCAATTTTGATCCGTGTTGGAAAAACTGGGCATCAGTGATGTTCCTCTTCCCACCAGAAATTAGTTCATATTACTGTAAAGTCATGCTCATGCTTGGTGTTTGACAATCCCAAATTCACATTTCTGTAAAGTCATACTCGTGCTCTCATTCAACTGATGTGTGGTTTTCGAATTGGAGATTTGTTCACATTTCTGTAAAGTCCTGCTCGTGCTTGGCATTTGACAATCCCAAATTCACATTTCTGTGAAGTCATGCTCATGCTTGGAATTTTAACGGAATCTGAAATTCACATTTGGGTGACAATTCATAGATAGACAGACAGAAAAGATAAATTTGCTTGGAAATATCTCCGGCGCAAATCAGCAAGGGTACATCAATGTATAACAACATAAATTGCAATCTTAGCACATTCCTGAACGGAAAGATGACAAAACACCAATCAATTTACAATAAGTTCACACAAAACTTGTCAGGGAACAAGAGCAAACACATGGATGGGGTAAAACTAAACAAAATCAACTGATGACGAAATTAACTCTAGCCGCATTGACATTAGCCTAGCCGAATCAATGACTCTGCACCCTGGCGAGTCCACTTTGTTGTTTTCCAATCGATTTGAATGAAATTTTACGCACACTTTGGCGTTGATGAAAGTACTAACTTCTTGCAGAATTACTACACATCGTTTTCATACAGGAATGAATTGAAAGAGAATAGATAGGGGGTGTAGGACTTTTGCAAATGCTTGGTTTCCGAGAGGGACACAAGAGTCCTGTTTGTGCCAATCTTCACTAAATCAACAAAAGAAATTGCTAGAAACATCTGAATGCATCCTGCCTGCAAAGTGGGCCTCTGAGAATGAATTTTAAACGTGTCGCGACGAAAAGGCGTAATTTTTTGCTTTACATTCAAATACATGGTGATCAATCCAATTCTTCACACTGCACAAATTCACAAAATTTCTTGCTCGATATGCCTGAGAATTGCATTTTTTCATATGCGTGATGGTGTGAAACACAGTTCCGAGGAAAATGACTTCAAAGAAAAAAGTTAGACTTCTCGCACTGGACAATCCCCTTTAAGGCCGGAGAGATCTCCGATGCTTTTTTTTTTTAAAACCACCGGTGAAAGTTGCGGATATCCACGTTTTCGGGGGGAAGGGAATCAGCCGCATGTTGAGAACCAAGCAAGATATCAAGAAAAGGTTTGGATTTTTGAATTCTGAATTTGAAAAGCATTTTGGGATTTGGTCCCCTCTATTTTTTGTTTGTGCATTTGGGTTTACGCCTTAACGGGATAACGTAAGACTTTGAACGAATTTTGTCCATTTTGTGATACATAACTCGTAGACAGTGAGGGCAGTGTTTTTGAATTGGTTTCTTGCTTGGACTCTTTGCTCACTCTTTTCTCGCGCATGCCCTGAACGATGGGGATAATGCTTTTTGGAAATAGGTCACTTGATTGGATTCCTTATTGGCTATTTTCTCGGATACCCCCGTGGGCAGTGAGGGGAATTGTTGAGGAGGATGGTGTCACAAAATCAGTGGCAGAAGTGCCTTGAACCGTCTCAAGGATTTTCTGGCAAAAATGTTGAGAGCACCATCCTCCTCGAGAATAATGAAGCCTTATCCAAGTTTCAGAACCACAACCACTCTAGTGAGAGAATACATGCATGTCATTTTCCATTATTTTGGCAGAGTCTTTGAGATACAGTGACGCATTTTTCCAGATTTTTGCAGGTTCTTCGAAACACAGTGACAATGATTTTCCAGCCTTTTGGCAGGATCATATTGATGTCTCGTGTCTCTCATTTTCCAGTCTTTGGCAGGTTCGGTGACTCACTCACAGTAAACTGGGCTTCCGGTGCCTCGGCAAGTTCCTCCTCTTCAGTAACTGATACTAGAAGCTCTGAGACCTCATTCAATTGACGTTCCTAAGCTAAGCATTGCTTAAAGCATTTCCTAAGCCTTGCTAAGAAACAGATTCCTTATTCAATTAATATTCTTAGTTTGATCAGTTTCCTGGGAAGTTCTTAGCAGCCTTAAGCATTGCTTAGCGGAATCCCATCTACTGTCATGTGTTTATGAGTTCCGATTTGGAGACGCTCTGGGGCTCTCATAAGCGTTTTGGATGCAAGTTTTGCGGTGTTTTGCAGTTCGTTTGTTCGTTTCGCTTTTATGAGCAGATTCGTGTTGTGCGAGTTTTCAGTTCGTTTATGCTTTTTTTGTTTGTTTATTGCACTGCATTTGATCGAAACATTCGCATATTTTCCTGAATTCGTATGAACAAGCGAAAATGTATCATTTCCTTGAATGGATAATATTTGATTCAAACTGGGACTGAAAAATGGACATTTTGGGCTGGATGATCCAGATAAAAAGTGATACGCTTATTTTCTCTAGGTATTAAAAAGGAGGAAACCATGACTTTGACGGATGATTTCCATAATTTTATCGATAATTCATGCCTTAACAATGCAATCTTCACCCATAACATCTCCATCTCATCTAGGAACACATGTATTTTCTCGCGTTAAGAATGGCTAATTGAATGAGACTAATAAATTCCTCAGCAATTCTTAAGAATTCGGAACTTGAGCATTTCTTAAGGCTCAAGCATTGCTTAGCTTAGGAACTGCAATTGATTGAGGTCCCTGGCCTGACTCGACAGGGAATTCGATATTGCTGCATCTCGGACCCGAGAGAAAGTAATGGAATATCCCACCAGTGTCCCGCATTGCAGTTCTATTCGGGGGTAACCTGATTTTTCATGGAAGTTCTGTCATATTATTTTGGTGTTCATCGAGGATTCATTCTCCCATTAACCTATGCATCCACTAGAGGCGTCAACTTACAATCAAACAAATCTTTTCAATTGGACCTTATTTGAATCAACCTGCTAAGCTTAGTAGCTGCTAAACTCCCGCTGCTTACCTGCTAACTTCCATTTTCTTTATTCAAACCAACCTGCTAAATTAGCAGGTTGTTGTCGGGAGTTTAGCAGCTTCTCAGACACATAGCAAGAAGATAGCAGCACATCCAATCTGACTGACCGATGTACAAAAATTAGAGGTGCCTCGGACCACCTCAAACTCAATTTATAATCGTATGGATGTTTCTTTTTTATTGGTCTGGATTTCATTATCCTGTTCGTTGTTTTTTACAATAAAATAAAATTCTTACAATGAAAAGCATAACAGCAAAAGGGACTTATTTTTCTGCAACTGTTCTCCGTGCGTGTGCGTGCGTGTTGGTCCACTGTGAGTGTGTTCTGATGACCTCAGTGCATCAAGAACTTGAACCAGAGTGAAGCATTGGAGTAGTTCGAGGGAATGCTTTAAGAACGGGGAAAACTCCCCTGATTTAAAAAAATGTTTCATTAGGGGAACACTTCTCTACCTCGTGTGAAGTTGGGGGAATGTTGTTCCCTCCAAATTTGAGAGCTGGCATGGGGGTAAATGTCAAATTTCCCCAGAATGAACAATCTCAGGATAAAATACCTGTTGCAATTTGTCAAATGCCGGTTAACCATTTCCCATATACGGAGTGTTCAGTAATTGACGGGCCATTGGAGATTTTTGTCAGAATTTTAAAGCACGGGGCAATGTAATTCTCCATCTCGCATGCTCCGCAAAACGCATTTCACGAAGGAATGCTTTTTGCAGCGCATGCCAGATGGGGAATTACCAATCCCCGTGCTTTAAAATTCCGACAAAAATCTCCTATGGCCCGTCAATTACTGAAGACCGTGTATTTAGTCTTGAGGTCTCAACGAAAAGTGACATCTTTTTTCAGTGAGGAGACAATACGAGTCGTTAACAGAGTTTGTTTTCCTGCATTTTTGCTGGGATGCATCTTTTGAAAATGTCAGAAAACATGTTTTTTGAGGGAGACTTCGGTTAAACATTCCAGTTGAAGCCTTTTTGCAGGAAGGCTTACAATCGGTTCAATTTGAATATGGCATTTAACACCTTTTTGCAGGAAGACGACCTTTCAAAATGGCATGTCAAGAGACCCAAAACATGGCGGTTAATACCTTTTTGGAGGGAGGCGTTTCTTATTTTCACGCGACAATTTTTAACAGCACCGAAGTAGCATTAAAACGGAAAAGTCAGGTGAATGCACCAGCAATTTTTCCAGCACCATTGGCCATTGTTCCAAATTTCTGGGTGCTCAAAAAACAGCATTTTTTTATATGACCAAAGACTTTTGGCTTCCCTGTTTGTGCACATATTTTGGGGTGATATGAATCTTTTTCATGGGAATCGGAACGACCTTAAAAACGGCTCTCATGAGCAAAACGTCCGCAGTGAGCGAAAACGGACCTCGTGAGCAAAACACGGTCCCAGTATGCAGAAACGGTCATGAGTAAAACGGTCCCAGTGAGCAAAAACGGCCCCAGTTAGCAAAACGGCACTTTTGAGCTAAAAATGGTTCCGTGAACAAATCGGCCGTTTAGAGCAAAAACGGTCCCCGTGAGAACCACCCTTCATGTGATCAAAAACGGTCCCAGAGCTTGGTCCTCATGAGCAAAACGGCCTTTTTTGCAAAAAATTGTCCCAGTGAGCGGTCCCATGGACCTGCCTTGAGGTGCAGTGACCTTTTACGATATTGCACCTTGTTTGACCGAAGTCCAAATGTTGCACAAAGAGGTGGGGATCACTCGAAAATGGTCATGGAA
>JASGXE010005323.1:0-23584 GCA_030068105.1 Sinentomon sp. SZTP_YWyxl
TTTTGGGTTTTTCCCTTAATGAGTGCTAGGTATATGTCGTTTGTTTTTCTTTTTGGGGTCTGGCGGGGTAGGCCGTGGGGCGTGGACCTTGCTTGGGTCTTGAGTCGTAGGTATGTTCAACCTTAATGAGTGCTAGGTATATGTTTTTGGCATGTGTGAATTGTGCGATGTTTAAGGGCGAAAAGAAGCCATTAAACCTTACATATTCGTATTCGTAGCCCACACTTCGGCACTTTCTCAAAACTCTTTCGCTGTTTTATTTTTTTTTTTTTGGTCGCCGCCGCCGGAAAAGGTGAGTCAATTGGGCAACGTCCAATTTTCGGAAGGTCCAAAAGACAGGTGCGGCACAGAGACCGCAGAAACTGAAGGAAGCACCTACCTACCTACCTATATAAAATCTCTGGTGCGATAGGCCGATGAGGCGTGGATTGATGATCTGGTCCCAACGTGGCACTACACACAACCTTCGCTTCGGCTACTGTGGCATTGCCCTACTCGTTTACCAGTTTCTAACCAAGGATCTCCTTGCCAAAATGTGTTTTAAGACTTTGTGTACCAAAGTATAATTATAGTTTTGTTGTGAGATGATGCATTTAATACCGCATCGCTTGCACCGGTTCTCATCTGAGCACCGAAGTTAAGCGACGTTGGGCCAGGATAATAGGTAATAGGATGGGGGACCACCCCTGTACCCCTGGTTGAGTTGCCGAAAGAGGGCTTAGTGGTCAAGGCCCTCGTCTCCTTCGGATGGGACGTTAAAACCGGAGGACCCGTGTGCAGAATCACACTGCGCACGTTAAAGAACACCTAGCTTCGTCCAAGACAGTGACTCGGCAGGTTACACAACAGAGAAGCCACATCTCAGTCACAAAACACACGTCTACTGCTCTGCAGAGCATGATTCTCTCCGGGATAACCTGCGGGTTGGCGTAAGCGGTAAAACTGGTGTGAGTCGTTTAAGATGAATGCAGAGCAGAATTGGGCTACGATTATGGGGCATAGTTCTCCTTGCTAGCCCAAGATGTGTGCAACAAGGTAAATGGTCGGACCACCAGCCGAATGGCTATCTGTCCATATGACTCCACGATGATGATGCATCTACTCTAACTTTATCCAAACATCACCTACCTAACTAACCTGAAACCTCAGCCCATGGGAGTTTTCTTTGTGCATTATTCTTTTGGTTTCCTTGAGAATACTCTATAAGAAAATGTCAGGTACGTAATCATGTTTGAAAAAACAAAATTGCTACCTGGGTGTACCAACGTTCATCGATTACCATAGCAGACACGAACAGACAAACTACGCAGTTTCGATAGCTTTGATAGCACGGCACGTCACGTCACTTGTTGGCTAACAGGCCCTTAACTCTCCTCGGGTTTCTCGATGATGCGGTTATCGATAATGCATCATCGCAGCCGTCGAAACCGCATATTCTGGCCAGGTTTACCTGAATGTGTCTGCAAATCAATAAACGTTGGTATATCTAGGTACCCACTTGCAGAAGCCCACTTACCTATAGGCTACTTATCGCGAAAAAAGTTAGCGGGTTTTAATAGTGGGTTTAAAAAAAAATTTAGCGTGTTTTAGTGGGTTTCGAGGAAAAATTCTTCTCTCAGAAAAAGTGGGTTCTCAGAAAAAAATCTGGCAACCTTGGTCGGCGGCCATTCGAAGTTATTTGTTCTGCGTTGATTGTTGAAGCACTTGAAGCGCAACGCTGTTTGTTTCGTTGCTCTCTTTTGTCTTTGAAAAGACGAAGAGTGCGAACTGTTTATCGTTGTGGGGGTTCGGAAGGGATCGGAACTGAGGATGATCTGCAGGGAGATTTGAGGAGGAATGGCTGATTGGATGGGCGACAAGGGAAATGACTTGGTGAACCATTTGATCAGCATCTCACCGAGTTCCGCGCAAAATTCGCTCGAAATTTGAACGGACGGTCAATTGTGGCTGAGCGCATCGTGGACGAAAGCACCCCGAAGGCCAGATCTGAGTTAATTTAATTCTAATTTAATTTAAGGTTAATTTGCATGGGTAAGGCCCTGGCGCAAATCAGCAATGCAATGACGGATAGACAGAGAATGAATGCACTTGGATGACATCAAGTAGTAGTATAACTTAAAACTTGAAACATCGAAAAAAAAAAGAAAGAAAGTCATGATACTCCATGCTGTTCGGCCAACCACGACCCTATATTGCTTTTAAAGGTAGCCACACAAATATCCTCACCGTTTCCAAACACACTAGGATGTAGTGGATTCCATTCATTGACGGTTCTAGTGATGAACGAATATTTTCCAACATCCTTATGACAGCACTGTGCTCGGAGTTTAAAAACATGGTCATGCCTCCCCAAGTAGCTGGCAGGAGCTAAAAACTCTTTTATATTTGACCAACCCCCAACATTGTTTAGTCCAAGAAATAACCCACCAATTCTTGAGATTTTTCTGCGTGAGGCCAGGGACTTCCACTCAAGGTTTTCTAACATGGATGAGACACTATCCAATGGTGCATATCTCCCACATACAAAGCGAGCAGCCTTTCTTTGTATTCTCTCCAATTTTTCAATTAAATTCACTCGGTAAGGGTCCCAGACAGATATGAGGCGTATTCTAGCAGGGAGCGAACGAGGGCAAAATATACTTTCTCCTTAGTTGGGCCATTTGCTTTATAGAAAGAACGCCGAATAAAGAAAAGGGCAGAATTGGCCTTACTGATCACCTGATTAATATGTTGTTCCCAGTTTAGGTTTTTGGTTAAGGTGATTCCTAAATATTTCGTGTGGTCTGCAGTAGCCAGTTATTGACCGCTTAGGTAATACGTGGATATTTGAGAGCTAACTTTGTTACTAAAACTGATTGTCACACACTTTTCAATGTTTATTCTCATTCCCCAGCGACGGCACCAATCCATGATAGCAGCCAGGTCGTTTTGCAACTGAAGAGAGTCATCAGCAGACCGAACAACAGTGGAAAGAACACAATCATCTGCAAACAGGTGCATACGACAACTGACAGCAGAAGGAAGATCGTTTATAAATATGGAAAACAGTTGAGGGGCCAGTACACTACCCTGCGGGACGCCAGAGGTGACTGCCCGTGTAAGAAAGGATGCCTGGCCAATATATACTTGCTGTGAACGTGAGATAAGAAAGTCTACTATCCAATTTAGCATCAGCGGATCCAGGCCCAGTCTCCCCAGTTTTTCCACTAAGGCCACGTGGGGAACCAGATCGAATGCCTTCTCAAAATCAAGAAAGACAGCATCCAGTTGGCCAGATGCGTCCAGGACATTGGAAACTAACTGTGTGAAGTTGACCAGTTGTGTCTCACAAGAGAACCCACGACGGAAACCATGCTGAGCAGAATGGAGAATTCCATTCGATTCCAAAAAGGATTTGAGATAGTCTGACAAAACATGCTCCAGAACCTTGCAACATGGGCTTGTCAGGCTGATGGGCCTGTAAGACTTTAGAAGCTTGGGGTCTCCTTTCTTTGGTATAGGGCACACAAAAGCAGGCTTCCACCTAACTGGCAACTTTCCAAGTAGAAGAGATTTCTTCATGATAATGAATAGGAATTTGGAAAACACTTTAGGAAACAGCTTAATAAAATTAAATAAGAATCCATCAGATGTTAAAGTACCTGAGCTAGGCATTAGCTTTATCCATTTAGCAATTTTGTCCTCACTTAGAAGCTGCTCTATCGACTCTTCTCTCTCTCCAGGTAGCGGCAAAACATCAATCTGCATAGACGGTGCGAAAACGTGGCTAAAGTAGTTATTTAGTAAGTTAGCCTTATCTCTATCATGGTGTCTCAAGCAGCCAGCCTCATCAAGTAAGCCCGGGATTGGTTTTTTTTCACCACCTCTGCTGGAAGAGACAAGATTCCAGAGTTTTCTGAAGTTATTCTTCTTCCCTTCTCTGTACAGTCCATCAATGTAATTGATGGTTTGAGCAGCCTCCTTTCCCATGTTTAAATTTTGTGGAAGCTCAATGTAATTGTTTCTGTCCAAAGTGGACCTTCTCCTAAGTTTGTACTTTCTTTTACATTTTCGCTGAAGGTCACGGAGCTCTCTATTGAACCAAACTGGACGGGAACTCTCGACTTTTGTTCACCAAGGGAACTGAAGCCTGGTGTTTGAAAACTATTCTCGAAAATAAGTCCCAAGTCTCTTCCAATGTCGGGTCATTAGCCTGAGATGCGAAAAGTTCTAAATCAGTGACAAGTAGGCATTCAACAAGCTCTGAATTTATCTTGGATAATAATGGAAAAGACGTGATTTCGGAATGGATGGTGAGGAGTTTATCATTAGGTCAACATAGATCATTTCATGATCACTAATGCCTTTCTCAACTACCAGGTTGACTGCAAGCTCAAGAGGCCTTACAAAGAATAAGTCTAGTATGTTTGATACAGTGTCAGTAATCCTTGTAGGAGCATTAACAATCTGATGGAGATGGAAGCTTTCAAGAAAATCTAAGGCCTTGCAAGAAATAACAGTATCAGGAAGGCTGCTAGGAACAGAGAGATTGGGCCAAGAAATATGCGGAAGATTGAAGTCTCCCCCGATTATGATCTTTTTCCCCATGTTGCGATGAAATCCCAGCTTATTCAGTTTGTCTGACAATGCAGCAAATATATCAGATTTACTTGCTGGCGGACGATAAACCCCTATCACAGTGAGATTATTTATCAATTGATCAGTGACTGAAAATCTGCATCCAATGATTTCATGATCTCCATCAGCGAAGATTAGCTGGGAAAAATAAGGGGATTTAACACCAATCGCCACACCACCTCCGCGTCTATTTCGATCCCTACGAAAAACACTGAAACCCGGTGGAAACATTTCTTCACTGTGAATCTCAACAGAAAGGTGTGTCTCAGTGATGATAAAGACATCTGGTTGGATAATTGAGAGAATACTGTCAAGTTCGTTTGTTTTGCTTCTCAACCCTCTTGCATTTAACTGTAGAACCCTAAGTTTGCCTGGAAGCCCGGAAGTTTGAAAAGAGGATGTACAATTTTCACCTGACGAATGTTCCATTAAATGTGATGATTCCTTGTATGCACACATAAATTCGCCTGCTCCTGTCCAACAGCCTGGAATAACTGCAGAATTTTCGATCCAATTACCATGTTCCACCCTAGACCCCTGATGACAATAGCTTAGCCCAGTCCTTCTCTCCTGCTTACAATGGACAAAAAATCATTGAAATGATATTGCAAACAACTGGATACAGCAAAAGCTCCCTTTTCAGAATAATGAAGCCGATCGTTAGACATAGCATGCTTTTGGACAGATGTTAAGTCTAAAACCTTTACAGCACGCAGGTGACACCATCTTTGCAGTTCGAAATTCAATAGATCGATCTTATCTAAACTAAAACCAGCCCTCGTCGCAGGAGGCAAGGAACAAATGGCAACATTAATAATTTTATTTTGAGTGCAGCCTAATTTATAAATTTAGCAAGTAAGGCATCATAGTCGTCAACAATTCGATCAACGGGTTTAAATACAACATCATTGCTACCGACGTGTAGTGTTAGTAGAACATTTCTACATCTGATTTGAGATATTATCCGAGCACAGTTTTCAAACATGTTGATGATTTTGCCTCCAGAACGAAAGTAAGTTCTGCAATAGGCGTTTTTACAGAAATTTTTTTTTACTGGGACCACCGCTGGTCCCCCGCCAACGCATTCGAAGGACAAAGTCCAGAGTGAGTTGTAAAAGCAGTTAAAATCCAATGCCGAGGACTGACGCATAAAAACATTAGTGCATGTGAGCACCATGTCAATAATATCGATCAATACCGGAATTTGTCAAGAGACACAAAATAGACCTAGGCCAGGTGCGTCATTTCCAATATGGCAGATGGAGTATGCCCAGGAATACAGTAATGTAGTCAAGAATTGTGGGCAATTCAACAGAATAGGTTGTTGGCCATCAACCAGAAACATCAAGATGTGGCATGAGATGCAAGTCAATAAATAATAAAAACAAGAAGCTGAAACAAACCTTGGCAGTGATTGAATAAAGGTGGGGTACCACAGAAGCCACAAATGAAGTGCTTCATCAAGTATAGTTTTATGAAGGATGATCCATGGCAGCCAAGACAATGTCCTAACAGTAAATTTCAAGTCAGTATTAATGAAATTTGTCCTAACAGAAATGTCAAGTAAAAAGAGAAAGAAAAATGGGGGAGCAAATTAGAAGGATGTCACAAACAACCAAATATATTGCATTTTTGGCACAGAAGCAAAAATCAAAACTTTCCTACATGTCACTCCAAAGCACCTAACCTAATGATTCAAAACACTCAGCTTGGCATGAACTGCTGCTCTAAAATGCTCCTCAGACCAGTGTAGGACATCTGGCGAAAGACGTAACTGATTCCACAGAAAGAGGTTTTGATGGAAAAAGGAATTTCTGTCCACGTTTTTTAGCAAGACAGGTGGCACAAATGATAAGAATTGGCTTGCTCTGGTGGAATGTTTGTTTTCGCTGAAATTCCAAGGTCCAACACCCCAACCTCCATGATTTAGAACACAACGCCAAAAAAGCAGAAATTCGATGCAATGCACTCCGCATCTCGAGTGAGTCCCAGCCCAGTTCATTTATGAGCGATGTGACACTCACGTCAAAACGGAAGTTGCCCGTGACAAATCTTGTTGCTCTTCTCTGCACAGCCTCTAATGCATTTATGTGGCATCTTTGGTAAGGTGCCCAAGAAGTCATTGAATATTCCAGCAAAGACCGAACTGTTGGGAAGTACAAGATTGTCTTTACACGCTTAGAGGCATAACTATAGTTCCTGATGAGGAACTTCAATTGATTTGAGGATTTTTTCACAATCTTTTGGATATGAGGCCCCCAACTTAATCCAGAATTGAATGTCAGCCCCAAATATTTTACAGCTTCGGGCCTGACCAAAACACTTTCCCCAACTTTGTAATCATGCAGAGAAGGTGAATGGGAGGAAGTAAAGGACATAACAGATGTTTTTGAGGCATTTATACCCATGCAGTTCGTTTCGCACCACCTTGCAATGAAATCAACAATCGACTGCAAAGCGGCAGCATCATCCATGGAGGACACCATTCTATAAACAACAATGTCATCAGCGAAGAGTCTCATGCCAGATGAAATTGCAGATGTGATGTCGTTAATGTAAATTAAGAAAAGCAAAGGGTCACAAACTGACCCCTGAGGGATACCACTTGTTACAGAGAAAAAATCAGATATTGTACCATTTACAAGGACCTGAAAATGCCTGTCGGCAATTAAGTCAGAAATCCGCAGAAATAAATTATCAGGAATATTCAGAACAGCAAGTTTCCTTCGTAGGATGGGAATACTGACCCTGTCAAAAGCTTTAACAAGGTCAATAAACACAGCATCAATTTGGGCTGAATTTCCAATGGCAACGGAGAGTTCGTGGACAAAACCAGTCAGTTGAGTTTCGCAAGAATATTTTGACCTAAACCCATGCTGGCCGTGAAAAAAGAAGTTCTGACCTTCAAGAAGGCGATACAAATAGTTATAGCAACGATTTTCTCCATCAATTTGGCAGAGGAGCTAATTAAACTAATTGGCCTAAAATTATGAATTGACATTGTTAAACCACCTTTAGGAAGGGGCTTAACAACACTAAGTTTCCAGTCGGGTGGTATATAATTTACGGCTAATGACAAAGAAAATAAGACCAGTAAGAATTTTGACAAATCATACTGTGGTTCTTCAAAAGAACCACAGGGATGCCATCTATAAGATCAAAGGAGGAGCCTTTGCAAGATTTAATTGCATACTGCAAAGATTCAGGCGTCAGCACATCAGCATCCCTCATGAAGGTGGTGAAAGACTCGTTGCAGACAATCCTGGTAGAAGCAGGAGCAATCCCCATATGCTCCTGGATCTTCAATGCAAAGAACAGAGGAACATCCTCCCCATTTCTCTCAACAGGGGCCACAGGCAATGTGGAAGTTTTGCTGTTATGAAATCTCCAAAATTGTTTTGTGGAGATCACATCATTCACGGCAAGTCCACGTAAAAATTTCCGCTCGAGAGTATGAAGCTCTCTCTGATAGTCCCTCAAGGTACGTGAGTACTGTGGCAGGAGACGCGAATCAGAAAGACAATCTTTGAACAGCTTTTGCCGCTGCAAATATTGTGAACGGAGTCCAGCAGTAAACCACATAGGGAAGGAAAAACCACCGCATCGAATTGCCTGTTTCTGTGGAATATACCTCTCAATCACAAAACGGCACAACAATTTAAATTCTGCCCATAGCTCATCCAGACTTCTGGATGCAACCCCAAAGTCCAGCAGAGCAAAATTTAAGTATCTATCCACAGCAATCTCATCATATGATTTAAAATTGAAGTCCGCCCTATCGGACTCTGGGACAGATGGCAGCAAAGGTGGAGAGGCACAATCTACCAAGAATTCAGCAAAGATCATCAAATGATCACTAAGACTTGCCAATGGGCGGATTGCCTGAAGTTCTGAATTAGGGCAATGAAAAACAAGGTCGATAGTCGACCCTCTGAAAGAGAAAAGGGAGACCCATTCGGCCGCGTGATAAAAATCAACTACTTGCTGCAAAGATAACCTATCCACTAATCTTTGCAAACCTTCGGGTAATATCTCGGTTTCATGGGCTGGTGCATGGACATTGAAATCTCCAAATAAAAATAAAGGAGGGCTACCACCAGACTGCACCTGCATTAATGGTAAAATAGCATTCAGGACCTCGGTACAAATCCCGATGAAACAATCAAAACCTAGACTAGGTGGTCGATACAGCAGAATGAGAATGGTTGCAGGAGAGGGTGATTCCAGTGCAACAATGATCAGCCCAAAGACTTTGCTGGCATGGATGAGTCTTGGCCGAAGATGATTTCTTACATCAGAACACCCCCACCAATCCGGGAGCGGTCACGGCGAAACACTGCATAGCAATCCGGAAGCAAATCAACCCCGGAGAACTTAACAAATGGGTAGAGACGGCGAACGTTTGAGTCTCCAACAGTAACAATTGCGTTGGGTGATTTAACATCAGAAGTAGGCAAAGTCCGTGGAGACGTGGTGCCATCAGCACGGGTAATAGGGAATGAATTCAACTGCCGAGTTGTTACACATGAAGGTTGAGAGGGAATTTCACCAGAGGACAGCTGAAGAGTAGACACATCAGTACCATTTCCTGTTCTGGATTTATGCACGAGTTCATCAACATTCGTGTTGAGTTTTCGGTGAGCCTGCTCAATGTTGGTTAGACGCTCACTTATCGCATCCAACTGGTTTGAGACTTGGCTGACTGAAGCAATGCCAGCTAATCTTTTGTCCACATCATTCATCATCTCCTTTAAAAGGTTTATGATCTTTTCTGCCAGTGGTGAGCAGCCAGCAGCGACAGCTTCAACCAAGATGTCTCTCAATGATCCATCAAGTTCATTGGCTAATGAAGCACTCTCTGTTGCACTAGAAATGTGGTTTGAAGTTTGCGACAGAAGTTCAACATCACAAACACGGATGGCTACATGTAGTGCTTTCTGCTTGTATTTGCCAAAGATCTCATCCCGTTTTTCAGCAAAATCTGCAATGGCACTGCTTTTGAGTTTTAATCCTTTTTCGTTGGAGCTGAAGAAGATGACATCATAGGTTGGAGGGTTATCAGGCGATGAATGCACATCAACAACTTTTGCAGGGTACGGGGGATAACCAGCAACAGTAGCGAACACTAGTGAGCCTGTGTGAAAATCAGGTCCAGGGTTAAGCTCAATATCTGTACCGAGAAGAATCAATCGTGAAATTACGCACTTCTAATGTGTGCAATGCTTGTTCTGATATGTGTGCTTTCAGGAAAAGGCGAAACACGCACGCGGCACGTGGCCACCAAACCAACTTCATACCCCAACATTTTTTTTCTTCTGGTGTTTATTCTTCCAAATAAAGTAAAATTAGGTACATTACAATTGGAGTTGCAATGAAATATAAATGGCATAGCTCCCATGCACCAAAAGTAAGAAACAAAATATAAACCAACCTCACAATAGTCCAATGGCTGAAGCTCATGTCCAGTATTGTTGAAGAAGTCCATCCAATAAGATGCACGCAGTTTGGACCATGCCACAATATAATCAAATTCAAGTCAAGTGCACCAATCACAAGTGCATGTAGTCTTAAGCACAATTTAAAATTGACAACAATGATGTTTATCGTGAAATAACCTAGGTAAAGGCATGAACCACAATGATTGGATCATTGCCAGGTTGGAAAAGAAAAGAAAGGAAGAAGGAATTAGACACATAAGCTAGCAGAAGGAATTAAATGATTTGTGACGTAGGAGTCAGCAACTGACTCCCATGTGAGGGTTCACGAGAATCGAGGCAGGGAAACATGAACTCCTCTGAGGTGCAAGGGGGCAGGATGGAACACAACGAGAAAAAAGAGAGACACGCATTGCATTGGCCTACCTACTGCAAATTGGAGGCATCACGATGCATCATCCCTGGATCAAAAAACAAATGTCCACTGCGCATGATCCACTTCGATTGGCCTGTCGCAGTAAATGCCTCCCTGCAACTGTGAAGTGTGTGCATGTCCTCTCAATACGTAACTTATCCAATGTCGTTATCCCGGGGAACGGTCAGCTGTGCTGGCGACGGGGGGGGTGGGCGGTCAGGCAGAAAAAAACACTGGCACTCTTTTATAAAACGCGGATGATGCCCAATCGCTGCTCGGAGCAAACCTGTCTGGCCCGCCTCTTTTCGGGACGTGCGACCATCGAACTGAAAACAATTCTGAAT
The DNA here is from genome assembly GCA_030068105.1 of Sinentomon sp. SZTP_YWyxl. Lineage (NCBI taxonomy): Eukaryota > Metazoa > Arthropoda > Protura > Sinentomata > Sinentomidae > Sinentomon > Sinentomon sp. SZTP_YWyxl. The sequence continues at coordinate 10,812 of JASGXE010005323.1, forward strand.
GCGAAACAGAAACGAAACAAGCGTGAATGTGCAGCAAAGAATGATTCGTGTTTCGAGATGCAGCGTTCCCGGCCCGAAGCGGGCTGCAGGAGAGCGGCTGTTGTTCTGATGGTGGTGATCGGATGCCATGTTCTCTCTTGCGCAAAAATGAATGCTGTTCAGCTGCCAGTTACAGGTTTGGTTCAATGGTAAAAGACTCGAGATTCGGCCTTTGGATTGCAGACACTGTTGCCAAGACAATTGCTGCACATTTGCGCCGAATTTTTTGGTCGGAATTTTGGAGGCAGAACACAGGTTTCCACATGCCAGAAAACACTTTGACAGGCTTGTGTGTTGGGACTTATGCAACCAGCCAGCGCTTGATTTTGCCGACTGCAGTGACAAGCGGTTTTTGCGTGCATCCCTGTATTTGCTCATGAAGAAATTCCTCAATTTTTCATTTTTTTTCTACGAGATTGAAATAAAAGAACCCCTCCGAGAGAAAAAAAAAACGATGCGAACTGTTCTGAACGGTAGATTATTATTATCGAGACAGGACACGACGACAATGTGTGAAAACAGAATCCAGTATCCAACGGAACAACGAGATTCACAAGACAACAGGAACTTGGCCGACAAAAACAGGCAATTGGTTCCATTCCTGTGGAGAACCACCAGATGATGAAGGCATGAAGGATGATTATGCAGGCATATTCAGGAAGTGCATGGACAAGTGAAATATAAAGCACTTCCTTTGTGGATGCTGAACAGGATTTGAAGAGTCGGCAAATTTTGATAAGAGAAAAATTGGCTTTACGCGCAGTTTGGTTATAGGTAGGCTAGGTAAGTAGTTTCCAGGACAGATCTGATGAAAGCGTGGCACCAAGGTATTTGCAGGAAGGCGAGGTAGGTAAAGTTTGTACAGGAGGAAGGCAGGACATACCTACGAAGATTAAAGAGGACGCAATTTTGTTGTGAACCTGACATGTAGGCTACATACTTTGAAGCATTAAGAGTCAAGCCCCAATGCAGGCCCCACGAGTCGAGGGAAGCAAAGTCAGCTTTCAACAAGTTTGCATCGGACAGAGAAGAAATACCTGGTCTTGTAGAGAACGCAATCATCGGCAAATGGCATGATTTTTGAAGAGGCCATGATAGGTAAAGGTACCTATATCCTTCCAGAATCCCAACTAAACCAACAAACATATCCTGTCCTGCACTACCCTATTATATAATCTAACCTGTCCTAACCTAACCTAGCCTGTTTTAATGAATACTAAATTGGAAGATTCCTCTTTAGGATAGGCTTCGATCCCCTTTGCAATTAAAATTTGGCATTATGTGTAGGTAGGTGTAGGTCTGACCTTGCAAATCTTTATTGTTTACTTTCTTTCACCTGATTATAAATAGTACCTAAGTACCTGTGTATTAGGGGTGTGTAAATCCATCTCGACTCCAAAAAACTCAATTCTGATTCCGGGACTTTCTCGATTCCGGATATCTATTCCGATTCCTGGTGAATCGAGCTCGATTCCACTCAATTCCGATTTCAGCGATATCTACGTGCCTACCTACAATGGCAGGGGTGTGCAGAATCGGGATTGAGTCGGACTCTAGGTAGCTCCGATTCCAGGAATCGGAATCGCGATAGCCCAGAATCGTAATTGAGACTTGGAATCAGATTCGAAATATCCAGTTTTTTGTCAGGTAGGTATCTCAAAACACACCCCTGGTTTTGCGATTGTTCTTTTATGGCATCATTTGCTGTTTTGCTGCAATCCCATCCCACATCGGTGAATCGCACACCTCTACGAGTAGGTGTGCAATTCTCTTTATTCGGAATCGAGCCCGATTCACCTCGGAATCGATTTCCGGAATCGGAATCGGGTTAGGTAGCCTGGAATCGAGAATTGGAATCAGAATTGATAATGGGAATCGAAATATCTCGGAATGGAGTTTTTACGGAATCCACATGGAATCACAAACCCCTACCTAATACGCTCTCCCAGAGGTGTGCGATTCACCGATGTGGGATGGGATTGCAACAAAATAGCAATTGATGCCACAAAACAGCAATCGCACACCCAGCCCACACGGGGGTTGTGTTTTGAGATACCTACGTAACAAAAAACTGGACACCTATTTCGATTCCGATTCCAAGTATCGATTCCAGGTCTATCTCGATTCCGATTCCTGGAATCGGATCTTGATTCCGATTCTGCAACCCCCCAGTAGGTAGGTTTCTTGACGAAATTTGAAATTGCGTTGGCTTTTCACATTTCAATTATCCATTGTGGGGACGTCTTTTGATTTACTACCTACCTACCTCAAGCAAGGACATGATACCGGAATAAACTCAACAGTCAACATTCTTCTTTGTGATGACTTTCGTGGAAAATCACATTTTTATTCTGTGTTTCAAACCCTGTGTAATAGCTAGTCGCTGTATTCTTGGCAGTGTCTGCATTTGGATTGTCTTCTAACGCCCGTATTGGCCATATCTCACCTATCTAATAAAGTGGATAAAAAGTGAAGAGTGGTCTGTGCGTTCACTTCCTCAGAAGCAAATATCAGAATAGAGGTTCCTGCCTAATCTAGGTGGGTTATTATCGCGAATGTGGTCATTTTACTGTTCCATGGCCTTATCTTGGTCAATTTTTAAAATCTGGGAATGAGACAAGAACGCTAGCATTTTTTGCATGAAGCTTAGCATTTTTTTAACAAAACAGAAATATGATTTGAAATTGATGTCCTAGTTATCTTGGTGAAAATTAACAGTTTGCTTGAAAATTTGCCAAAAATTGCATGTCACGAAAATGGATTCTCCGCCCGATGGGCATATTTTTGGTTTGTATTTTTTGTTTTTTGGTTTTGTTTTTAACAAATTTTGGTTGACCCTAACAAAGTGCTGTGGAATTCTGTTTTTTTTCCATAAATGGGTTGTTTTGAACCCATAGGGCACTGACAGGAAGATTAAAAGTCTTGTCCCAAGGTTTTCACGTCAGTGGTGTCCCATGGTTTTATTACGATTCCTCTCTTTCCGGGAAAACAAATAAAAAACCAGCACGTACTGAAATGAAATCAGCATTCAAAGCACAACTTGAAAACATGTAAAATCTCGCACAAAGTTGGAAAACAAAGCATTGACAGTATTCACCAACAAAAATTGAAGAGTACATTAATTCAGCGTCAGTGGTGTCCACCCAAAAACAAGGGCATCCAGATAACTTAGCAAAAAAGACTTCGGTAATAGGAATTGTCACATGAATTACTTTTTGAATAAGTGAACAAAATTTAACCACCTATGTAAACCACAGAAATAAATCTGAAAAATATATTAATTGTCAGTGGTGTCCCCTGTCAGTGGTGTCCCATAATAATGGGGCACCGCTGACATATCTGGGACACCACTGACATGGAACCTATGTTCACCAGGTGATAAAATTGGAATAATTTTAAAAAACAATTAGGTATCTACTTCAAAAAAAAATGCTGGCAAATTTTGTAAAAAGGTGAGACAGTTTGAAAAATGGAGCAAATTCAAAAGGGGTCACCACTGACAAGAGGGACACCACTGACATGTGAATGGGACACCTGACAAATGGAGGAACACCACTGACATGAAACCCATTTTTACCAGGTGATAAAATTTGAATAATTTTAAAAAACAGCTATATCCAGCTCTGCTGATATGCTTAACCTGACAGGAAAACATCCACAATTCACCTCACAAAGCACGAACTGGATAGGTACCATAAAAAAATGGCCACTTTCGCGATAATGACCCAGGCAAAACACTCTATTTCCACTGAGTTAGCTCAATGATCATTAAGTTAATGATCATTTTCTCTGACAAAATTAATGCTCATCAAGTATTTTGGTTTCCACTGAGTTTTCAAGTATTTTCATGAGATCCATCCTGAATATACTTAATGATGTTTAAATCTCTGCTATTAGCTGTTTCCATATACCCACAATGCCTAGGTTTGTATTAACGGCCATATCTCCCATGCCAGTCTCACCCTGCTTCGATCCAGTACTGAATTCAGAAGAAAAATAACTAATTATCCTGCTCAATGTAGGAAAATGTGTTCAGGCAAAATCCAAAGAGATAGAAAATTAGCTTTTTACAAAAATGATGCCTATATAAAAGTGCTAGTGAGCTGAAGCTGAGTGGGTGGAACAGTGACAAAGACATGTTAACAGGCTGATGCGGTTAAGCCAACCCACTTTTTAGTTCAAACATTTTCTGTGATTTACTTTCGAGGCTTCACAATGCTCGCAAAGATACTTCATATCGGCGTACACTTTTTTACAAAGAAGAAAAAGCCGAAAATTCATTGGTCGGCGAACTGTTCGGTGCTGCATCATTTTGGCCCGTCTGCCGACCGAATTTGATTTTGTCGGCTGATGGAACAAAATGAACAACGACCGACGGTTTCACGATAGATTTGCTTTCTTTTATAAATTTGTATCTAAAAAATTATGCCGGTATGAAGGCGTTGTTTCTTCATGAGAAATTCATGGAAAATACTTTAGTAGTGTCTCCTCCCATTCGAAGTCGAAAATTTCACCTTCTTGGCCATGGCCCAATGCCGTTTTCTACGTAGCATATCGGTATCGGAATCGTCTCAAGTTGGCAAATCTTGGGTCAAAGGTGAACACCTATAATCACCCTAATATCTTCAACGTAAAGCGCAGCCAGCCCAGTTTCCATTTCGCCATATTCATTCCTGTTTATTTTTTTCATAGAACTACCTAATCTTCCTTTTCTAGACCTAAATCTTCTCAGATGGCAAGTAACAGTTGTAATTCGTCATCGTTCCAAATACCAAGGCATACACTTTCTTGAGCTAATTTCTCCTTCATGTAGGTACATAGGTACAGCTGCATAGAACCTGCAACAACAAACCCTGTGATTTTGGCCAAATGTTAATGATGAAGGGAATGTACTTAATTATTAAAAGAAAATAATTAAAGTTAATGAGCTTCCCAATGATCATTAGCCTGATAAGATTCGGATTTTCCGTTTCCACACACCTGTCTTAATTATTCTATCATCAAGCCCAAAAAGTTAATGATCATGAACAACCCACTTAATGACTAAAGTGTTTCCACAGAGGAGAGTTTAATGACTGTTTTTATTTGGTCTCCCTTGCTAGCGCTCCAATTGATTTTTGCCAAATGTGAGGCTCATGGGTGGGGGCTTGTTCTGGCCCTGCTAATCTCCCCACCCTTCCCGGCCTGCAACATGCTTTTTGCGCATGCACATTTCTTTTTCTATTCTCAGAAAAGGGTTGCAGTTATTCATTTTTTTTTTATTAGGGATAAATTTCCTTTTGCCCTATCGCCATCTGGTTCTGCATGTTCCAGCCAGCCACTTGTCTCTTTGTCTGTGTTGTACCTGCGTCTTCTCTATTTTTGTAAAATTCCCATTTGTATTTAAATTCAATAAAAACAGTACAAACAGTTCACAAAACAGATTAGGCCAGCATCACACTGTGTCGCTCAACTGTTGAGTTGCTTTGCTTGTTGCATCTTGACCTCACACTTGCTTGCTCTTTATCGGCTTATCTTTCAATCTTTTCTGGTCTAGATATGCACAATTCTTGCTCTCTTGCTGATTTCTTCCTGTTTGCAACCTATAGTTGAGTGACGCTGATGTGTTTGGTCATGATGTTTTTAAATTCCATGACCTAATTTTGACCAACTCTCCTCTTCAATGGCTCATTTTGCTTACTTTGCTCGGTCTCTCCAATTTCCTTGTTCATGAGCATTGCAGAGGTGAGTTGTAGTTGGTTGGCTGGCACACCCCTATATTATCATCTGGGCTGAACAACTGGACACTTTTTTGCCTTTTTGTTCTTATTATCATTGATTGTTCTGGCTGGTTCATTAGGTAGCCACATATTTTTCTGATATGTTATAACAAGGCATCACTAAATTACCCAGGCAGGAGGAGTTCGGCGCAACAGAGGTACGCGAAAAGAAGTTTATATTTTCCGCCGCAGGAATCAGTGGCGCTCTCAGATACAGCGCATCTGCTTTGTCAGCGTGGCCAGACGCTGGGTTTTCCATGCGTCGTTCCGCTCTTTTTTGCTATCTCGCGGGAATATTTTGGCATTGGCGGGCTGTGGGTTTTTCGCTGGTTTGCTCCCACTTCTCACGGGTTTTCAGCTGCAATTTTGTGGCTTCATATCTTGACCAAGATTTTCATTTTTTCGCATGCTGTTCGAGTCGATTTTCACCTTTTTCAGGTCCCGATTGTTCGTTTGCCACTTCAGCTCCTTCCAGTTTGCGTTCAGAAGACAAAGATGTTCTTGGCTTTGCAAAAAATCTTTATTTGCGGGAGTTTTCAGACATTCCCAAAGGCATGGGTCTTTGGGGGGTTGGACATTTCATGGAAAGGGGGGTCTGGGGCGGAGCCCCAGCGGGGCTCCAAGGGGCAGAGCCCCTGGCTGAGGGTGTGGGGGGCGGAGCCCTTCAGTAACTGGGGTCTGGGGTGGAGCCCCAGCGGGGTTCCAAGGCGCAGAGACCCTGGCGTGGGGCCTGGGGGCGGAGCCCCCCAGAAGGTGAGGAAATTTTGAAATTTAGGCCTCATTTGTTTGCTGAATTTGTGTTCTCAAGGCCAAAATGATGCCGGAGATAGTCGCAGTCACTTTCTTATCTTTTTGAGTTCTTCTTGTTCAATTAGGAAATACCCTGACTTTTTCCATTTTTCTGGAAATTCCCTGCCTGACTTTTCCAGAAAGAAAAAATTTCCTGACAATTCCAGGATTTCCAGAATCGTGGGCACCCTTTGGCTTTAAAAAAACTGAGTTTTTTGTAAAATTCATGAAATGAAGGCTAGGGACCCCCCGGATGCCCGAAGGCCAGGTGGGCCCTGGCCTTCAGGCATCGGGGGGGGGCTGGCCTTCCTTCGGCCAGGACGTGACCCCTCTACCCCCAATGGGAATGCTCCTGAAATTGATCGTGAAGGTGATTTTTCTTGGAAGGTCCCCTCTAGCCTTTGGCTAAAGGGAACCTGGCAATAGTCCCCGGGCTCCGACCAGGGGTGGGCCCTGGCCTTTAGCCAGGGGGTGGCTGCTCTTCAGCCAGGAGGCAACCCTCTATCCCCCCCAATGAGAATGCTACTGAAATTGATCATGGAGGCGATTTTTCTTGGAAGGTCCCCTCTAGAAATTGGCCTTTTTCCCGGATAAAAGACTTGTGAAATGAAAGAGATCTTTTCCAAAAATCGCAGCCAACAGTTACGACGCCCGACGGGTGAACTTGCTACTGCGAGGCTAAAGCTTAGCCGGTTGCAGTAACAAAGAAATAAAGCAGAACAAATAAAAACAAAAACAAAAAACAAGGCAGGAACAAAGAAAATGCAAAACGAAAACCGATTGTCGATGCCAGAGAGGTGGACAATTCCACGACATGGAGAAAAGGCACACACTCTGCCGTCTGATCGTGCAAAGGGTATGGACACAATTGCATGGCTGAGAGAACAGCTATTTTCTGAATGCATTATTGCATTGTGTCCCCTCTTATTAACGACATACCCAAAATTGAAATTCGGCTTTTGCCGGCTGCCGCATCATTTTTGGCCTCTGCTTTGCAAATGAGAATAAAATGGTGCCTTCAAATAGTCCAGGTAAAGATTCACTTTTTGTTTCTGTACAGTTCTGTTTGTGTCATTCGTTTCGGTATCATTTAGATTTGGCAAACACCTCGGACAAAAAAAGTCCTCGCACAAAAGTCCTCGGTCAAAAGTCCTCGGACAAAAGTCCTCGGTCAAAAGCCCTCGGACAGAGGCGACATTTTTAAGTACCTACTGGGCCCTGGCATTTTTACAACCCCCAAATGGCATTGGGCCTGGCATTTTTGGGCGTGCATTTTAAAGTACCTGTACAGGGGCCATCTAATTTCAACGGGACTTGGTATGCAACCCTGCCGCGACTTTAGATGGCAGAGAGCGTTTGGTGCAAGAATGCTGGATTTGGGCCCTGTTTTCTCAAGAAAGAAAAAAAAAATTTTTTCTTACCCAAAGCCATCTGAACCTGACCTAACCCAGTCACCTTTCGGAATAAACAATGCTCGGTGGGGGCTCCGGCGTGCCATCTGAAGTTGCGGCAGTGTCTGCAAACTGGCCGCCCGGACTCGCAATTTCCGACAAATCTTTCTGTGCGCATTTTGGTGACAAAGAAAGCATTTGGCGAAAAATTGTCCATGCGCTCCAATTCGCCATGATTTTTTTCTCAAACCACCAATTTTGAGCCTTGTGACACAAAAATTCGCAGAAATGCAGCATCAGAAATGATCGCAGTGGCTTTCATTCCATTGCGCGCCACTGTATCTCAAAGCGACAAGCGGCGAAAAAGTGAAACACAATTTCGCGTACCTTCTCGCAGATGGCGCTGACTGGAACTCCGCGTGCCTGGGTAATTTAGTGATGCCTTGGTTATAACCTACAAAATTGATATTGTTATTTGGTTACGAGGTACCTATGTATCTTGGTGTGCTGTTGTAGCAACCAATCCAGTTGTTCATACCCGGGTGATATTGGCGATGATGGGGCCAGGGGAAACACACACAAACACACACACACACACAAACATACACACACACACACACGCACGCACGCACGCACGCACGCACGCACGCACGCACGCACGCACGCACGCACGCACGTGAGCGAGCGCGCGCACACACACACACACACACACACAAACACACACACACACACACACCACACACACACACACACACACACACACACACACACATACGCGCCTGAAGAGGTTACTGTGGGGACCTCCCCACTGAACGGGATTGTGGGGACCTGCTATGAATCAGGCCACGATTAATACAAGAGGTGTTCGAAAGATGGCAGCATGCGTAAATAAAATTTTGATTTCTATACACACACGTCTTAAAAGAATATCACCTCACACACGGGGTCCCCACGAGAGACGTTCAGTGCGTGACAGTTGATGTCCCCACAAAGATGTTCCATGCGGGTGTAAAAATTGCAACGTTGCCAGTTTTTTCAGGTCCCCACAAAAAATTGGTCCGCTTGTGTGTGCCAGATTTTCATTGTGCGTAAAGATTTGGTTTCATGCAAGGGACATGGACAAGTTGCACGGCCGTATTCATCCCCTTGGTTCCACGCAATATCAAATTCAGTGCATAGATTTGTATTGCGAAATTTTGATTTCTGTGCACAACTCTTTGTTTCTTTTCCATTTGTTGCAAAAGATGCATCTGTCTGTTGTCTTGGCTCATAAGTAGAACTTCAGAGCGAGCTGCAATGGGGAATGCAGCCGTAAATTTAAAGGGCATGCTTGGATTCGAATACCCTACAATGGCAACACCACGGGGAATGTTTCCCAAAAACAGTTATCGTTATTTTCCTCCAAAAGTCAAATGACTGACCTTGTCATTTTTTGCGAATTCATCCGGACAAGAATTTGTTGGCAGAAAATTTTATTTACTCCGCTTTGCTTTTCATACCAATCGCTTTCTGTGCTGTCCAACCGCAGCATTGTTGCCGATCTGAAGCAGTTCTCGTATTCGTATACATTTTAATACCCAATGATTGCGAAATTGGAGGCAGAAAAAGAACAAGATCATTGCCATCAAAGTGTTTCGTGTGTCATCACAGCGTGATATATGGTATACCTTGCACGAGGCCACACCACCAACCTGATCACAGCGACATGCTCCTTACGTCACAAATGCTAATAACCACTCACTGAAGCTGCAAGGGTTGCATAGAAGTTTGGGGTTTCTATCATCAATGCCGTTTTCGCCTCAGTTCAGAAGATCTACATACACAGCCATTCTAAATACTCGGGCCATGTGAGATTTTTGTCAGACTTTTCAAGCACGGGGCAATGTTATTCCCCATCTAGCAAGCGCTGTTAAATGCATTCCTCCGTGTAATGTGTTTTGCGGCTTGATAAATGGACATTACATTGCCCCGTGCTTTCAAATGTCTGAAAAACTCTCCTATGGCCCGGCTATTCTGGATGGCTCCGTATTGCAAACCGTATACCCACGCGGCTACTGTGTGGTTCGCATGGGAGATCGGGCCGAGTGGTTCAGGTTGAGCAACCGACTCCATTTAATCCGAGGGTTTCGCTGTTCGGTTGACTCCGTTCGGCTCTTGAGTGGTCGGCTAGCTCCATTGATTTGGATAACAGGACATATTTTAAATTGTTGTTACCTTTGTGCATGCTTTTCATCGTGAAGAGATTCCCCTGAGGTACTTTAAACGCAGCCCCGCACGCACTGGAAGAAGAAGGAGCTGCGTGAACCAAGAGTCCGGCGAATAGATGTCGACGCATGCCGTGGAGGTGCCCCTGCGATTGATATCCTGCAACCTTCAGCCACTGGAATAACAAGGCGCTGCGTGTACCCAGGGGTAAATCTCGCCAACGCCATTTATTTTTTCGCGCGTTACACAGGAACAAGTTGATCCCACTTGATCGCGTCGGTTTTTGAGGTCGCTGTGGTGTATAGCCTGCTGACGAAAACGTGCAATCCCAAAAGTGGAATAAACTCTGTTGGGGCATTTATATCCATGCTGCAAGATGCCTTCTGGACAAGAACTAAAACGATTTTCTTTAAGTTCTCCCAAGTTTAAGGAGTTCTCCTGACTTTGCTAGATTGCAACACCGCGCGCATTGAAAGTAGTAGTTGCATGGAAAGACAGGGTCATCGGTAGCTTCAGCCGGGCAATTAACAGGTCAAATAGTTTATAAATACCGGACAAAACTGTACGATCGATGCATTTTCGGTCATTATCTCTGCTCTGAACTGAGCAATTGTGTCCCCCACCCTGAGGCTCAGGGTGGGGGACACAAACAACACAGCGTGTGCCGTATGTGGCTTTCAGCCACTGGAATAACAAGGAATTGCGTGTGCGGCAGGGGTAAATGTCGCCATCCGCCGTTTATTTTTTGCGCGCCTAAATCAGGAAAGACTTGATCGGAACTTGATAAGTTGATTATCGCGGTCGCCGCGGTGCATGCTGTCCAAAACCTTTATCCATTTCGGATCAGCTGAACAAACTCTTTGGTGGCATTTCATGCTGCAAGATGCGAATGATGCGATTTGGACAAAAACTGGAAAATTATTGTTTCAGCAATTTTAATGTCGCAATGATTCGACATGACTATCAATAATAGAGATATGAAAAATGTCCAAAAATTTGGGCAATGCAACCCAATGTCCTTTACAAAATCTGTCATGTGCTGGCACTGGTTTTAAGTCCAAAGCAAGCGAAAGCATGGAACAGCATCAGTAGCAATAGAATTCAATAGCATCATGTGCCCTCTTTGGCCAATTTTCGCATCGACTTTACGCGCGCAAAAAAACAATGATCTTGGTCACATTCACCCCTGACGCAAAATCAACTGTTATGATTCATTTTTTTTTTTGAGAAAGCTTCTAAAAGGAAAACAAGAAATCCAAAACAAAAAGAAAACAATCCAAAATAACAGAAAAGGAAAAGAAAGGAAAACGAAATACCAAAAGGTAGAAAGAAGGTAATAGGAGCGGAAAATAAAAGGAAAGCAAAAGGAAAAGGGAGGAAAGGATAACAGAATGATTAAAATGGTAAAGGAAAGGAACAGGAGGTAAACAGGACATGGAACATGAAAGGAAAAAAGGAAAGGATATGGAAAGGAAAAAGGAAAGGAACAGGAAAAAAAGGAATGAGAAAGGATTAGGAAAAAATGAAAAGTAAAAAAGGAAATGAAACGGAAAGGAAAAGTATGTATATGAAAAGAATCATGGGAAAAAGAAAAGGCTAAGGTAGAGGAAAAAGGAAAGGAAAAAAGGAGAGATGAGGGAGAGGGAAAGGCCGACGGAAAGAGAAATCGGAATGGAAATGAAAATCGAAGAAAAGGACAAGAAAAAGTAAAAAGCAAGGCGGGGGAGGGAAGGGAAGGGAAGGAAAATGGGAAAAGTAACGCAAGCATTCATGGAACACACCACAATTGGTGGAACGCAACATGATTCATGATTTTCCTGTCCTCGTCAATGCTTCCCGACGCGCTTCTTGCCCCGGCCCGGCCCGGCTTCTCTGAGACGTTGAGGACCTTCAATAAATTTTTTGCATTTTGGGCGAAACAAAGCACAGCATTGTACAGGTCTTCAAAATGGCCCAACGATGTTTCTGGCTGTTCTGGCGATTATTTTACTTTGTTAATCTGGAAAAAATGAAAAACCCATCGTTGGAACAGTTATTGCACGTTGGGCCAGGACAGCACTTGGACGGGAGATCATCCTTCCACTGAAGGATGATCCTTTGTACTGCTGAAGGGGCTTCGTGGCCAAGTTCCTCGTCTCCATAGGACGGATGGGACGAGAAATAGGAGGTCCCGTGTGCAGCCAGCATCACACTGCGCGCCTTGAAGGACACCTAAAATAGTTCGGGGTCCAAAAGGCTTGGAAGCGCACAAGCAACGCAACTTCCAACAATGCTGTCCGCGGGTCATCCTGCGGATTGACAATTGCCGGAAACCTGGTCGCACGGACGGTTTTGAATTCGGCCTGGAACGGTGGGGGCGCTGGAGCAGTTGTCAGCTGCATTGACCGCGGTGTTTGCCGGTCCCTCGTTATCCCAGCGAAACCGACCACAATGACACTGCTCAAAGCAAGTCCTCCCTCTGCCACATGCGTTAGGCGTTCGCAGGCGAATCTGCTCGCATTTGGACCAGAGTTCGTTGGTCAATGATCGATTGGGTCAATGTGGAAAATTGTAGATGTGATTTGCGTCCATGCCGGAGACGCTTTCGGAA
>JASGXE010005324.1:0-24093 GCA_030068105.1 Sinentomon sp. SZTP_YWyxl
ATCTAAATGAGAAGAGGAAAAAAGAACATTAAACCAACCGATCCGACCCAATATCGCCATCCGCTATTGTATACCGGCGGCAAAAAATTACCTTCATGGAAAAATTTCCAAATTTTGGAGATTTTAGAAAAATCCAATTGGAGAAATAAAAGGGCCCCTTTCAATTTCACAACCAAAATCTGACACCTCCTAAAGGTTTCCGTTTTTTGCAATTTTTGGCCACTTTTTTCTTACCAAATTTGCCCATTTAAGAGAAAAAGGGAAAGAAAAAAAAGAAACAATTAAAAAACCATGAAGATATCCTTTTCCCGCCAGTACAGAACTCATACTTGGAAATTAAATCTTTTGACGGATATTCCGAGAGATCGACAGTAGGTCCATGTCTATTTGGACGAGACAGATGGCAAACAACGTAAAATCGCAGCAACGAAAAACTAAGGGCGGCCATTTTGCGGAAATCCTCTCTGCGTTGATGAGGTTCCAACGGCGGTGTACGTTTCTTAATTCTTGGTAAAACTTTACAACAGGTACCTGTTTGGCAAATAAATCTAGACCGATGTTCCGAGAGGCCGACAGTATACCCACCTTTTTTAATGGACGGCACAGATGGCAAAAAAACGTAAAAACGCAAAAAAAAACTCAGGGCGGCCACTTTGCGGAAATCCTCTTTGTTTTGATGAGGCTCACAAGCGGCCGGACTCACTCAATTCTTGGTAAAACTTTATACAATTTATTAGCAGCTACATTTGGGATAACCAACTTTCGGGACTATTTAAAACCGTAAACCCCCTTGCCTTTGCCGCATGTTGCTTTGCTTTGCCGTTGCATCAACAATTTGCTTCCAGTAAATATTTTTTAATTTATGCATAGTTACAATAGGCTTATTTTACGCAGCAACATTGTGCAGTCTGAAAATTGTACATTGTCAACCCACTGGTTGGCGTCCACTTTTTGCTTGATGTCAACCTGTGACTTGCTGTCCGCCAATAAAGGCCCGGAAAACGTCCCCGAAAAGTTCGCCTGTCCAACATGTTGCTGTATATTGAAAAGTTAAACTCAATTTTTTCCATTTGTTCCAAATGCAAAAACAAAATTTTGATTAAAGACACAACTCTCGAACGCTGAGATCGTATCTGAAAATAAGGTTCCTGAATTTATTCTACGTATGGAGGTGTGACCAAAAATCTAAAAATCTTATTGGCATTTTTGAAAGACCCCAGACATTTATTTTCATTCTGTGGGTATGTTTTGCTTTGATTCTTGCTTCAAAGAAAATCAGTCCAATTGCCTAAAACCGGGCCAACGCTTCATTGGAATGTGCGTTGTTTTTGCGCAAGCATTCGGTAACTTGTTCATGGTTTGCTCTACCATTTAGCGAGAGTCAGGTTGGCCTTACTATGCAAAACAAACCCGCAGAAGAAGGAAATTAAAAATTGAAATCATTTCGCAAGTTGGGCTTACATGTTGTGTTTACAGCAAGCTGTGGAGTTTTTTTCGTTATTTTTTCTTATCTGAAAGGGCGGCGTCGCTAATTGTTTTCGTTTGGCGTGCGATGAGTGATGTGTTGAAAAAATCGTTGGTCATCATGAGAGCAAAGATGGTTCAGACGCAGACAGACAAACTGCACCAGAATGCACTGTAACCACAGGTTTTCCACTTGGAAGGTCTTTTACAATGGAACTGTCACTCTGGACCATGATCTCCACATAATCTCAAATATTCTCCGCACTTTGTTGGCTGTCGGCTTTGTAGGCGGGAATTCGCTATAGGGCCTACGTGAGGAAGGGATTGATGCGCTGCCTTGGTCTTTTCCAAGTTCATGCAACTTTTGGCGTTTTGGAGAGTGAGTTGCTCCCAATGATTGAAACTCCATACCACATATAATTCACGGAAGGATCATGCTTTCAAGTTGCGATTGTGGAACTTCCAAAATGATGCGTGAATGTGTTTCTTTTCAGTGCATCATTCCTGAGTAGGGGACGAGGTCCACTCGTGTGAACCGAAAAGTGTTGAATTTTGGGGTTCGCCTTTGGCAACAGTTCCAAGACGCCGTCCTCGCATCCACCGCATCTCGAAAACGCTAACCGCATCTCAATGAAGAATTGTTTTAAAATTTTCACATTCCATTTTTCGCAGCCATTTTCCGACACCCACGACATACACACTGAACCAACGAACAGGGGTGTTCCGCATTCGTTTAGGGATGGTTGGATTGAGGAGACCAAGAAGAAAAATGTGATAAAAAAACCTAACTTGACGCATCCCTAACAACATTGCCAATAACCCATCCATAATGCATTATGTGGCATATTCTGCTCGTTGGTTCAGGTGTGTCCGGTTCAGATGCCGGGCAAATGGCGGAGAAAATTTACATTTATTTGAGAAAATATGAAAAACATTTCTTTTTTGAAATGCGGTGCATGGTGCCACTTTCCGCATGCGGTGGATGATGTGGATGTGGTGGTGGAAATATGCGATGGATGCGGTGTGACAGGTCTTTTGAACATTTGCATTCATTTTCTGGGATAAGCCTAAATTGCAGGGAAATCTCTGAAATTCAGTAAAAGTGGTAGTTTTACAACCTGAGGAGGCAGTCAGCCCCTCGGCATGCACCCGCACTTGATCCGCCACTGACACTTGCCGCCAATGTCATCCCCCATGCTTGGGCAACTGAAATGCCAAGGTTCTATTCGCATCGATACCACTGTTATAAGCTCCGATGCCCATCATTCAAGAAGGACAAGGCGTGCATAAATTCCTGGGCAGAACTATCCGGAGTGGAACTCCCTCCCTGGGCGGATGTTTGAACAGCCGTTGAGTTTTCCTCTACTGCAGGGCCGTCTGAGGGATGTCCCCTTAACGACGTCAGGAAATTCGTAGCTGTCTTAGCCCACTCCATTGCAGGAAGTTTTGTGCAGGACGTTTTTTGGTCAGGAATTTTGTTGATCAATATGAAGTGATGCTTGTCATTTTTTTGGATTGGTCGATTTTTTGCACGCATTGGATATCACAGTTTCCTTTGGTCATTTTTTATTTGTAATAGGTGTTGGTAGGCCTACTTCTTTTGCATCTGATACTGTGTATAATGTTATGGAGAGGGGAGGAAACTCCAAAAATACCCAACACCAAATTCAATTCAATTCAATTCAATTCAAATTGAGCTGACACAGCTACGCATGGGTGCTGCGATTCAAATCCGTTTTGGGAATTTGGCAACATGTTTCACAAACACTTCCCAAAAGCTAAAAGAACAGCTCGCTTGTACAGGCTATAGTTGTTCGCGCCTCAACAACCTTCCTTCACGGCCACTGTTTTGTAGCGTGTGTGGTCGTGATCGTAAATTGCAAAGCACTTGCGAATAATTGGGCCTTTAGCCTTCAGTTATATTTAGGACTTTGCTGTGAAACGGGGCTTGCGTGCCTGCGGGGGAAAAGTGAGGTGGTGGACGCGGACTCCGAAACGGCGCAGAACGATTTTCAGTCATGTACCGTGGCTCTCGAAAGTCCTTTGATATGCCTCAGAGAAGAAAGGTTTGCATGGCAGGTTTGCATGACAGGTTTGCAGCAATTCGGGTCGTTTGAAGTCGTGCCTCCAAAATCGAGAATTCGAGTTCACTTCCTGACTTGTGCACAACAGATAACACAATCTGGGTCCGAAAATCCGGAAATAAATTGTGTCTCTTTGATGACAAAACGTAAAAACACTCATTTCTATTTCACGTGATTTTTACACTCTACTATCAATCCATTCAAGAAGAATTGTCGCGAGAGATACAAGGACGGAAATGATGACTCCCAAAGAGAAATGGCTCCCAGAAAACAAAGAAACTTGGGACACGGAAACATTGGGTTTCTGTGACCACTTTCCAATCCAGCCCTCCGTGAAGGAGGGGGGGTGCTCCGGGGCAGAACTCCAGCAAGGCTCTAAGTGGAGAGCATCAGGCTGTCCCCCAGAAGTTTTGAAATGTAAAGTTCATTTTGGGCGCAAATTTGTCATATTTCTGTGAAACAAAAATTGTCAAAAAGGGATATTTCCGGTATCCGCCCCTGGAGTTGACTCAGACAACTCATGTTTCACACAACAAGAGATCGAAGGCTTGCAATAATTTCAGTTGTCCAAGAGGCTTTTCAGAAACTTTGTACAAGTGATTGGTTAGTGATTCAAAACGAGGCATCCACACCATCTCTGTAACATAGGCGGCACCGCAACTGCTGACACAAAGCGGAGAGGCGGCGCTGTGAAGTGGATGTTACTCAACCATACTCGTGTACACATTTTGTATTTTGTGCTCTGTTTTTGTCAGAGCGCGTTACGATTCTGATAGGTAGGCCTATGCCTGTTTGAAGATCGTGTTAATTTGCCTGTTTTTTTTCCTCCTGCACCTTTGCCAGCCAGAACGCAGGTGTGGTCGGCGAAAAATGAGCTGAAAAGCACCTTTTTATCATATCTGATTCATCTGAGTCGCGTGCCATCCACCGCATCCCCAGCATAAACCGTGTTTTGTGCTCTCGAACGGTGTTTTTTGGAGGAATTCATCAATCAGCATTTACCTGCTCTCGCGATGGACTAATTGGCAGGTTTTCCCCCCAACAATCAGCTCAACACCTGCCTCCCAGCTTTCAATTGTTGAAAAACAGTCAACATATTCCGACGATAAACATTGCCGGAAGAGCACCACCGTACAGCCGATGTTGATGTTGACACATCTCCGCGCCCATTCGTCTCTGATAAGCATGCAAATGCGGCCTGTTTCATCAGGCGCTTGTCAAAATTCGCTGGATTTGGGAGGGATTTCTCAACGAAACCAGAAAAACCGACATTATCAAAAAACGGGTGTTGCCGTCTCTTGTTTGTGAAGTGATTACCAGAGCTCTGTGTGATTTAGCGATCCGATTGTTCACCTGCGTGTGAAAGGACAGATAGAAGACGGTACGGAACAGTTGGTTTGACCTCTGACCTCGCTGGAAGTAAAGCAGTGAAGGATTGACGAGACGATAAACCACCGGATTGCATAATGGTCAACGGGAAGGCTCTTGCCAGGCCATCGGCGATACTGAAGCTCTTTCAAGTTGTAAGTTGAGAATAAGTTAAGTTGCCAATTATCACGGTCCAGTTGTGGTTGCCAATAACTTCGAGTTTTTGTGTGCATGGATACCACGTTTTCCGATAGAATTCATGAAAATTGTGAGTTTATGGAATTTTTGTTGGCTCATATCATCTTGATGAAATTTCTATTGATTTTTTCTTGGCTCACATCATCGATATGAAATTACCAATGGATTTTTGCTGGCACATATCATCTTGATGAAATTACCAGTGGATTTTTTGGCTCATATCATCTTGATTAATTATCATTGGTTTTTTGCTGGCTTACATCATCTTGATGAAGTCACATAGTGGATTTTTGTTGGCTCATATCATCTTGATGAAATTATCAGTGGATTTTGTGTCTTGTCATCTTGATAAAACTACCTGTGAATTTTTGTTGGCTCATATTATCATCTTGCTGAAATTTCCATTGATTTTGTTGGCTCACATATATTCTTGATGAAATTACCAAAGGATTTTTGTTAGCACATATCATCTTGATGAAATTACCAGATGATTTTTTGGCTCATGCCATCTTGATGAAATTATCGGTGGATTTTTGTTGGCTCGTGCCACCTTAAAAAGCACATTCAGTCCTTATTCCATTTGAAGTGTAACGCCCAAATCCTTTTACCTGCAATCGTTTTATCATTGTTTTAAAAAATAGGTGTTATCAAAAATTGTTATGGTAAGAGAAAATAAGACATGCACAAAAATATTTCCAAGTGAAGTAATCAATTATGCTGGCGGTGTGAATGAATCCCAAGGGATGCCATCGCACGTGAGATAAGCGGTGAAGAGAAGGAAAGACTGTTCCAATCCCTGACTGTGCGAGGAGAAAAAACTTGAGGTTCTGCTTTGGTCATTAATTTTGCTTCGGACAAAATCATTTTCATTCCAAAAGTTTCCCGAATAGATTGAAAATTCAAAAAGTGATCACTCTTGATCACTCTTGATCACTCTTGATCACTCTTGTCACGTTCAGTCACCAGAAAAATCCAATGTTGGTTGGCCATCCTTGTCGACTGTCTTCCAGGGAATATTTTCGTGCAACATTGAATGAAGCAATTTTCAGCAGAAAATTACTCCTATACATTGGAATTCACCAGTAACTGACCGGAAGTTAGAGTCGTCGACATTTTTGGAGTTTTCAATTTGTTATTGAATGAATAATTGTTTTTGAGAATGAAAACGAATTTGGCCGAAGTAAAGAACAAAACCCAAAGCAGAAGAAGCTTTGGGTGTTGTAGAAGATAAGCCAAAAATGAGATAAGGTACGCTCAAGTATGCTTAGAGGGAAACCAGAATTACATAAACAAGCCGAAATGTCTACTCATCAGCAAAGATGTCAAAGTTTTACCCAACAACCTACTTGTATGGAGGAGTGGACATTCTCAGTTAAATCTTCAAAGAATGGATCAAGTTGGAGATCACAACAAAAACGTCTGTTTTTCGTTCACGAATTTGGGTTCTATGCCTGGGATCCCCATTTTGCAACTCAGATTGATGCTCTTGAAAGGGTGCAAAGAATTGCTGCATGTTCTGATGTGAACATATATCGTGACTGACACAACAATGGTGATGCATAGTGAGTCAGAGTTCTTCAGCTACTTCAATGAAGTCGCAGACAGACGCAAATACCCTATGAAGAAATTATTGAGGAACATGGGCGGATACAGAGGGGCGACATCCCCCGATTTCTCAAAGAAAATATCTCCTTTTGCCAAACCGTTGTGGAAGACATGCAATTTTGCGCCCAAACGGAGCCCAAAATATCAAAAAAATTTCTCCTGCTAGGGACTCGATCCCCCGAGCCCCTTACCAGGGGCTCTGCCATTTGGAACCCTGTTGGGACACTGCGCCAAACCCCGCCATGGCGGGCGCTGTCTTCCACCGCGGAGGGTTGGATCCGTAACTGAATGAGGATACCTTTCTGATCATTCCTCTTCCGGGTGACATTCGAGCCACAGCAGTTCAATAGTGGCAATTCCCATGCCAACTAATTTTGGTACCCATAGCAAAGCTAAATACTCACTCTTATTCTATATGTGTTTGTCTAGAAAACTCTTCGGGTGAAATTCTCTCCCGAGGACTCTTATTTAAACAGAAATTCACTCAAATCACGCTCAATATCTTCACTTTCTTAAATTCTTTCCTGTTGTTTCTTAGAATTCGTGAGGCATGTCTCTGGAAATTTGGATTGATGCTTGGATGCCAAGCCCCCACATTGACAACAATTTGAACACCTCCACCGCTACCTACTTCTATCGCTACAAAATGCTTTGGGTTTGAAAGAGCTCTGAATGCCGTGGGTTGTGTTTGGGGGCAACCACGTTTCTTAGACAGATTCAATTCGCTTCATCCGCTTAATCTTAAGGTCCTTAGTTGCAGATTTTTTTAAAATTACAATTTTGGCTTGCAAATTTTCGGAATCAGCATGCGCTGTGTTTCTCGGGATCGAGCTGCGCTTGAAGGTAGCGAAGCCTCTCGTATGCTAAAATGAAGTCTGGCAAGGTGCGTATACCTCCTGGTGTATTTTTCCTTTGTGGACAAAAGTTAACCTCTCCCATCCCCGACTTCACTTCTCTCCAGCCTTCTCTGTCCTTTCGAATTCCAAAAACCTGTTAAAATTTTCCTCCTGGACTTGTCCATACGCATGATCCGCAAAACGTCTTCGAACATTGGAGAAATTTCTAAGGTTCTTTCAAAATACAAGAATGTCTTTTGCCAAAATGGCACATGGAATTTTAATGAACTCCTCTGTTCGAAGATTTTCGGTTCTGCCCTGAATCTGTGGCGCCAAATCATTGTCACGTTTTGCAACGAAACACATGCAAGCATTACCTTTTTGGGCTTGCGAGCAGGTTTGAACAGAGTGTATGCGGGCCAAAATGGCTCCTGAGCTACTGCATCGAAATGAATGGCTTCCTGCTTTCGAAATCGCAGCTCAATTTTAATTCAGCCATTTTGCATGTGATGGAATCCCAATTATGTCTGCGGCCATATGAGTACCCAGTTTTTTCACCGAACTATGCTATACTTGGACACCGCAGAGCGGATATTTTTGAAAATTTCACTGCACATTGTTATACCATGCAAAGCACCTACATACTTGTTCCGAGAAAAAAGTGACAAAGCCTGATGTGGTCGGGTTTTCCTCACTTGGCATCCCTGTGACGTGTGTTAACCTATTCGACACCTGGGTCTCATTATTCAGTGCGACTTATATTTTGCCACTTTCACACCTCAAACTGGCACAAGGTTGCGCCACATTGACAAACTGTTACGCAATGTTGGTAAACCCATGGATGTTTATTCGGTTGCGCAGAAAACGATCGAAACAATTGGATTTAGTGCTTGTTCCGACTATGGTGGCCATCTGCATGGGATACCTACAGGGCAAACCTGAATTCTTCGCGCTTGATTCTGCATGACGAACAAAACACGTTGGAGGTTCGTTTTGTCCAGCCGAAACCGCAGATGAAAATCAAACAGTTTGAAATTTAAGTTGGGCAAAATTGGGCCAACTGCCCGCGATCCATTCCAGGTTACAGGCGAAGTGACAAATTAAACTTTTCCGGGTTTGAAAGTGATAATTGTTAGTTTTCCCAGAGCAGTTATGTACCGAAATAAGCGTCAAATGAACCCTGTACTTTGCGAATTAGAATGGGAATTGGGTCAAATCTTCCTTTTCGCCAAGTGCAGAAAGTTCACACCGATGTGACTCCTGAATACGTAGGCATTGTTGCGGGATCCTCTCTTCCGCACGGCTCCTGAATACGCAGGCATTGTTTTGGGATCCTCGCTTCTGCTCCACTTCAAAAATCGACACCGGCATCCATCATGAGCGCTGACGGGCTGTGCCTTTTCCACGCAGAAAGTGAAAATGTCTGTCCATTCCATCCAGCATTGGCCTTGCATTCAAATGAGGCTGTTTTGCTGCGCTTGGAGGAGAGTGGGCTGCCCATATAGATAGCATTGCGCCACTCTGTTTTCACGAATTCAAGCTATCAGGATGCAGCTCACAGTGTAAGGGCTTGCTGCGGGTATTTTGCAAGCCAAATGATGCGCATTGTGCAGCCGGAGCAGAATCAGATCGTGCTCTGCGTGTGTAAATAGCACGTTCGTATCCACTTTTCATTTGGAAGCTACAGGGATGACCAAGAAAGCACAAATCATTTGGTGATTTCTTCGATTTTCAGCAATGCTTTTGATATTTTCCAAATCAGTAAAGAACATTCAAATCGTATTGAATCCTATCAGGATAAATATGAGAGCTTTCCTCGGTTCAAAAATGCGATGTCTACCACACACCCAACACCACCAAGTATGTCCAATCACGTGGACAGTGTTCTTGACCAACGACATGACGCATGCCACGATCTCCAGTCAGCACTTGGCAAAAACAGGCTCCGCCAAAATACGTCGAACACAAAAGAAAATTCAAAGGTGCATGTGTCTATTACACAGGGGCATCCAATTTCAACAGGTGTTGGTGCAGCTTCACGCCTTACAGGAGTGTCGTTTTGTTTTACCGTGCATAACTTTTGATTCCAATGGCGCCCGAGCGAGCAATGAATTCCTGTGTTCGAGATTTTGGGGCGGGTCATCCAAAAGTCTTCCTTCATAGAGAAATTTCAAGAGCTCCATAAAACAATTGAGTTTGCGCCAGCGTAAGGCATTACATGAATGTCATGCATTTTGCAGCGCACGACGCCATGTATTCTAAATGGCCCCTGCGTTAAAACCGAGCTCCAACATGTTCGAAGACCTTTGGCCAGGAATGTAGGCAGGAGGCACCATCTAGAATCAATGACATTCGTGTTAAAATAAATCAAACCCTCTTAAAATGTATGGCTCCTGCAGGTGTTAGCGATACATTTGGCATTTCTCAGACATTCAATGAGTTTTGGCGGACCCAGAAATAAAAAGGAAAATTGCATGTCGCCTTTTCACCAAAATGGCCACCAGTTCTCGAACCGTGCGACCTTGCTGAGACAGTCGCATAAAAAGTACGGATGGTTAATAGGGCCTTTGCGCTTTCCTGAGCGTTTGAGGAAAGAATAAAGGGTGTCCTTTTTCATTCGTATCATGATTCGGCAGACTGTGCGACATTCTTGGAGAAGGTCTTTTATTCCAACAGTCCTCCGACGGTGAACGGCTTCATGAAGCTAATAAATCTTACCGATCGGTGAAATCCCCAGCTCGGTACAGCATTTTAAAAACAACAAAACTGTCCCAAGATTGAACCCCAGCCATCTGAACTGTCCACATTTAAGATCCAAAGAACTCAGCTCTCCATTGTTAAAAAAAAAAACAATATTTTTGAAAAGCAACGAACTGACACAGTCCGGGACAATTTAAAGGACATGAATTGTCCACGGTTTAAACCTGATAAAAAACCTTCTATGAGTTAAACCCAAAGAACTATTGAACTGTCCAAGTTTGAAAAACAAACGATCTGAAATCTGATGCGCAGCCGTTGAAAATGAAAAACACGGAACGAGCCAACTGCCTATTTACCTACTGTTGGAAACCACGAACTAGTAAGCTGTCCACACCACATCGGTTTGACCGTCCTTGTCATGATTTCTTTGATTGAGCCGTTAGAACTGGCAGTGTCTCGGCACCTCCAGCGTATTCTATCATTTAAAGAGCACATTCTAAAATAATTGTTCGTTTTCAACCAGAGCGGTAGAAACTGCGGAGTTGGACAAACAAACTCGGACCACTTTCATTTTTTTCCGTTTTGAGCTGCTGCGTGACGTCACTGTAGGACAAAGCACGGTTGAACTTGAGATCTGTCAGTTTTACACTCAGCCCTCAGCTGTTGCGCTGACGTCACAGTGACGTTACGTTGGAAGTAAATAACCAGATAATACTGGTCGGCAATTTTTGTGGTTTCTCTCCTTCGAGAAGTGGTCAACGCGGTATTCTACAGCTCTGTTATTTTTGATCATGTTATTTTCAGGGCATTGCAGTGGCATGTATCGCTTTGATCAGACACTACCATTTGAGGTTTGGCTACGAAATCGGTTCATTGGCGTCGCTTGAAGATAGACATCTGTTGGGTGTTGTCAGTGTTGGTGGAATGATCCTTGTGTCCTTTCCACTTTTCATCGGTTGCTATGCGACGCACTCGAAAAACAACCATGGGGAGTCATCTAGTATTGACACATCTTCCCCATTATGAGGCATCCTCAGGTTCAACTCAGTGGCCAATTTAAATGGGTGGAATTGTGCTGCGAAAATTTCATTTCCATGCGCAACCCTTATTCATTTTCCATTGTTGCGGTGAAAGATGCATCCGTCTGCTGAAGTGGCTCTGTTGAGTTGAACTTGAGGACCATGCCTGAGGCTGAGTTGCAATGGGGAATACTGCTGATTGAGACATCAACAGCTGCAGGCCTGTTCCCCCATTGAAGCATACACAATCAACTCTTTCGTCAATTCTTTAGATGGAGGCTTCCTTCGCAACAATGAAAGGGAGTAGCTTCGTGCATAGAAATGTAATTTTCCAACATAAAGTATCCCCCAAATTGACGGTTGATCGAAACAACCAACGCTTTACATGTGGATACGCGAACATCGGGGACCTTTTCCGGGCAATATTGGCAGATGAAAAGCTGTAGGTTGACAATGAGTACCAAATTTCTGGTAGGCGGATAGCCCTATTCTCTAATGTTATGTCACGTGCTTCACCCCTTCAGTTACCACCCTCCTTTCAGAGAACGGTTACGCGCAGAACCCATGCAAATGGGAATGTCCGCGGTCCCCTGTCAAGGTTTAACCCTTACTTTCAGTTTTTTCCACGCACTTCAAGAGAATGGAACGCTCTCGCCCATGCCTTTCGCTGGTCCCACCCACACAGCAATACTTGCGCTTATCCTTCTTGATTGCGTGAACACCGAGTTGCAGTGAAGTTGTTGCCTGATTTCAACCTTCTCATTGCCATAAGTTTAATTTTACTCACCTTGTTTTTGTTTTTACTTCATTTTGATCCGTTGCTTTATTGTCTGACGTGTCACACATTTGACTAGAGTTGAATTACGATTACAAAAATTGGCAGACACCAACAAATAATTAGCGGTTAAACTTTACAATCAACAGCTACATGAGGATATGCGAACATCTGGGACGTTTACCGTGTCTTTATAGACGCTTAACAAAGGTAGGATGAAGACAAGCAATAGGCGGACGCCAATCCGTAGGTTGGAAGCAATCAATGGGGCTGTAAGGCTTGGTTAGCTTCAGGAACAAAGGGTTGGCAAAACGTATCCCGTAAGTCGACGGCATATTTCAAGCCAAAAGAGGCCAGTGTCAAAACGCTAGACGAGTCGTCACCCTCTGCTCCATGTTTGCTTTCCATCATCAACTCTGGGCTCTTTCCATTGTTGCGAAGATGTCGCTCTCTGAAAAATACGCTGAGGCTGGCCAGCCTGCGTTGTATTTGCATTCTGTTGGCCTTGCTTCCAACGTCCAAATTATTGTATGATTGCAAAACTGAAGGAGAGCGCCGGAGTGGGCAAAAAGGTGTTGTAAATTCATTGGAGTCCACAGCGAACCATGGGAGCCGAATGAAAAGAGTTTTTCCTCCCGCATTCAACCGACCGTGTGCCACGTGAGGACGTCAATCATTATTGAAAGAAACACTTGACGGTCAACAACCATTTCCACTAGTGCCGAAGTGCCCGATTTGTTGAAAGTTAACTGGGGGGTTTAAACCTCAATTTTTAGGGCAACACACCCATATTTATACATAGTACCTCAATTTTGGGTGTAATATTTTTCTACTGGGGTGGGAGTAATTACCCCGTACCCTCCTACAAATCGCGCCCTGATTTCCACCTCTCAGAGATCCCTGATTGGGATCATTTGTTGTTCTCTTTTGCAAAAAAATCATGATTTTAAATATCGCTAGACAACCCCTGTTAATTTCTGTTCTGCAATCTGTTCCCTGATGCGTTGTAATTTCCAAATTTTTCTGACACCTTTTCTGACACAGGGCATTGTTTTTATTTTTTGTAATTTTTTTTTATTACATCACGTGTGTGTTGATCAATAAATGAAAACATTAATGGATCACGTTGTAGGTTGCACCGCAACTTCCTAGTGTACGTTTGGAAGCAAACTGCTTGTGCCATATGGGGTTATAGGAGAGATTTTTGTTTACTCGTAAGACCCTGTATACCTGTTGAGCCGGTGGGAATTATTTTGCCCCGAAACTCCTTCGACAAACACAAATATATCAGCGAACCACCTTTTCACGTGTGATTCACACAAGCTGAGAAAAAAGTCAAAAGATTTTCATGAATCTTTCTTAACAAAACACGCATCTTTGTTGTGTTCGATTCAAGCAAACCGGCGCGTTGATTTTCTGTCTCCTCGCCGGCAGCGATGGAGTGATGTCAAGGCCACGCGGGTGACCCAACATTTTTCCGACCCAGTTTTAAGAAGGGATGTGTGACGAAATGGAATGGCATTTCAATTTGCATGTTTGACAATGTACAAAGTGGTCCGCAAAGAATGCTCCAAATTCCCTGCCCCACCAACCTGGAAGAAGAGCAAATAAAGGAGCGTATAATTTTGGTTCGTTCTGCGCCATTTTGAAAAGCATACTTCGGTTTGCCTTCTTTTCAAATTAACGTGCACACTTTGTGCAGAGTGATCCGCAAAAACCAATCCTCGTCCATACCTTCACCAATCACCGCAGTGGAGAAAAAAGAAACGTGCAATTTTGGTTCGCGGTCGGCGATGCAATTATGAATAGCATTTAATTTGCTCCGCGTTACCTTTTCCTCTTGAACAAACAGTACCAATTTTCTGTTTCTGCTTCTCTGAGCACGAGTCTAAAGTCTTCTGCTTTGAAGGGCACACACAATGATGTTTATTCATAAAGAGGTGTGCCATCTACCTACGCACAAAGCCACGAAACGACAGAAGATTCGTGGAAATCATTCTGAATTTAATGATGAAATTGTGGTGAAAAAGACTCACGCAATTGCGGGCAAAAACAGCGTTTTGTTGCAGTTTTCGCGGTGAATCATCATTCGGTTCGATGAGGCATGCCTCATGGGGAATTTAACAACTGACTCGTGGCGCTTCTTGCTGACGGAAGAGGAAATCCACGATCACTAACTACAGTCTCCTATACTGTTCAAAATTTGTCCGTGTCATTTTCCATTTTCTATCATATTATAAATATACAAACAAAAAATGCAAAATTTTTAAAACACAATTTTTTATTTATTTTATTTTTTATTTATTTATTCACGCTTACATGAGTTGGTAAGCACAATCACAGCAAAGCTGTTCGTCAAAAAAAATATACAATGATAAAACATTTTGGTTGATTTGCAAGTGAGACATTAAACAGAACCTCGCCAATGCGACCTTGGTGCAAGAAAACCTGAACTCGGGGCCAACGAATTCCATTCCCTAGAAAACCGTGGAAAAAACGAACTAAACAATCCAGAGGACTTTATAAGAGGGCAGGAAATGTTGTGCTGATGCCAAGTTCGGCGGGGATTGCTGCAGTTTAAGACAAAGCCAGCAGGGAGACAAATGAGGCACGATTTTTCGATGATGATCTTTCTAAAGAGTGTGAGACCTCTTTGCGTTCTTCGGCAACTTAAAGAGTCAAGTTTAAGTTCAGCTAACATCGCACTAACACTAGATGTAGAGCGATAGTCGGCCATGATGTAACGAGCTGCTGCACGTTGAACCCCCTCAAGGGCAATGATATCTTTTACGAAAGTAGGGTTCCACACTAATGAGGCATATTCAAGTAGTGGCAATACTAATGAGCCCTTAGCTTTGCCAACCTATCTGAAGACCTAAGGTTGCGTTGAAGTGGCCCTAGAGATCTTCTTGCACGGGCAACGACATTATTGATATGAGGTGACCATATCATATCACTGAAGAAGAATAAAACTCCTAGATAGGTTACTGAGAATGAAGGTTGAAGTATGGCGTCAACTAAAATTAGTGAGGATCATTTGGTACAACACAACATACAACACAAAAATATATAACACACAAAAACTTGACAAACCTACAATACGATGCAATACAATACAATTCAATTGCACAATACAAACACTACAATAGGTATCAATGCAATTCATTAGCAATTCATTAGCATAAATTCACCAGCAATTTAAGCTGGAGTATGCAAATCAACCTCGTGGTGAAGAAGGCCACGTCTACTCGAGGCTTCATTACTCGCACTTTGCGAAATGCCCCAACCCACAAAAAGCTTACTTACTCCACGCTGAAGGCCCATTTTGGAATACGCTTCTGCTGTTTGGGATCCTGCAATAAGAAAATTCTCAGCTGCTGGAAAGTGTTCAGAGGAGAGCACGCGTGTGATTACAAGCCGTTTTGGCCGAACAGAGAGTGTCACATCTATGCTGAATGAAATATCTCTCCCAACCTTGAGAGCAGAAGACGTTTAAGGCGACTTGACCTTTTTTACGATCTCTTCACTCACAAGATACCTGCCCACATACCGGTTAGCTATTCTCTAAAAACCTTCCAGCGGCGTACAGACAATGGTTTGAGCTTCACTATTCCCATATGTCGCAGAAATGTGTTTGCCAATTCCTTTTTCCGCGAACAATACATGACTGGAATGCACTGCCGCCAAATTCTGAAATTATAAGTGCTGCTCTCGCATTTACCTCCCGCGCCAGTCATCGCTAATTCTGGTGTTGTTTCTTTTGTGTTCTTGTGTGTTTTTGTGTTCTTTTGTGTTTTTGAAAATGTCCTGATCTGTTTAAATGTTTGACTAGGGGCTGTGCCCGTCACTGCCACCAATTCATTTGTGGTAGTTTTTAAAGATAAATAAAATAAATTATTATTATAACAATTCAATTGCACGCGATGCAATACAAAACACAATGCAATGCACATTACAACAAAATACAATGGGCAATGCAATCACAATACAATCCATTATCAATACACATTGCAATGCACATTACAATACACAATACACAATAAAATACATAATACAAGATACATACATATACACTACAACACACAATACAATACACAGTACAATATACAATATAAAATACAAAAAACACAAATATACAATTATCTGATTAAACATACATCAAGTATAATCTGTATATGGCAGCAAGGCAATTCTGAATTTGAATCTTGCATGTGATGAATCTGACATTTGGGCACTTTTCCATCTGTGAAAGTCAAAGGCTCGTCGTCGCCAGAATAGAAAGGAAAAAGCTTTAAATGAGCAGACTTGGTTTTTACTTTCGCTTTTTGCTGACGCGAAATATCGGCTGTTAAGTCATTATAAGGAAACACACAAACGCATGTTTGAGACCACACGATTTTTATCTGGCGACCGTTATTGTTCCTGTCGGTACCTAAATTGTTCCCCTTTGATATAAGCAAACGGCATAGGGTGTACCGGAACTAACAATAACAGCCTCGAAGAGTCTTGACTACTCTGATTTGCTCGACAGTCTGAATTCTTCGTTTTCCCAACGAATTTCCGTTTAACTTTTTGTTTGCCAGTTTTTTTCGGTTTAATTTTATTCCGAGCAGCTCAACATAACCAGCCCAATCTTACCAAACGTATCCAAATATCTTTTTCTGTATGGTATGGCGCCGGTTCAATTAAGTTCTAAAATTACCTTTCACATTATTGGAAAAATTACGACTGTCCATATTTTCCCAAAAACTCAATGCTGCTGCAGAAATGAAAGATCCTCTCTTGATGACCAAGATCAAAATCTGACACCTCAACAAAGCTTTGTCGCTATCCGGCACTTTATTTCTACCACCCGGATTAGTGTAAAAAACAAAGAAGAAAAGTTTCCCAGTTAAATACAATCACACATGTGTGATAACATTAATTCCGTTACCATTGTACACTGTGGTCTTGAGCGAATAATAAGAAGAAGAAATGCATTCCAACACGTATTTCAAGAAACAATAAACGACCGAAAAAATTTAAGGATCATCTCATAAACACACAAATTATTGTCACGTATGAAAGAACAAACATGTTAGAGACTTTTTTGATTCGTTCGAAAAGGAAAAATTCAATGGCCATCTCATGTATCCCCGTTTGGTCCGGTTTTTGGGTGAAAAAAACCATGGCTTCAAAGGAATTTTGAAATTGGGTGTGCAGCGAGATTTAAGAAATTTTAAGGGGCACCAAAGCGCTTTCCTCTTTGAAAACAAAAGCTGCAATTTGTATTGAAAGATTTGATGTGTGTAGCGAGATTTAATACATTTTTAAGGGGCACCAAAGCGCTTTCCCATTCGAAACCAAAAGCTGCAATTTGCATTGAAAGATTTGATGTGTGTAGCGAGATTTAATACATTTTTAAGGGGCACCAAAGCGCTTTCCCCTCGAAACCAAAAGCTGCAATTTGTATTGAAAGACTTAATGTGTGTAGCGAGATCTAAGAAATTTTAAGGCGCATCAGCGCTTTCCCCTTCTAAACCAATTTGTATCCAAAGATTTGATGTGTTAACGAGATTCAAGAAATTTCAAGGGGCAGATTACTTTCTCCTTTGGAGTCAAAAGCTGCAATTTGTATTGAAAGATTTGATGTGTGTAGCGAGATTCAAGAAATTTTAAGGGGCACTAAAGAGCTTTCCCCTTCGAAACCAAAAGCTGCAATTTGTATTGAAAGATTTGATGTGTGTAGCGAGATTTAAGAAATTTTAAGGGGCACTAAAGAGCTTTCCCCTTCGAAACCAAAAGCTGCAATTTGTATTGAAAGACTTGATGTGTGTTGCGAGATCTTTGAAATTTTAAGGCGCACCAGCGCTTTCCCCTTCAAAACCAAAAGCTGCAATTTGTATCGAAAGATTTGATGTGTGTAGCGAGATTCAAGAAATTTTAAAGGGCACTTTTACTTTCTCCTTTGGAGTCAAAAGCTGCAATTTCTGTTGAAAGAGTTGTCTATGGCGAGATTTAAAAATTTAATGGGACGTACCCACTCTTTTCCTTGAAACAGGCCACAATTTGCATTTGTCGTGTGCTTTGGCCATGTGCGTTAATACGGCAGTCTCAATAAAATGTATTTCATTTCATTAAAAAACTAGCTTAGTTTTCAGCGACATAGGATTAGATGATGGAAACACGATTGAGAGAGAGGCAAACAAGATGAAACAACTAAGGCAAACAACTAAGGCAAACAACTAAGGCAAACAACACGAAACTGATGTTCGATCACTTTGTTCAAAACTGTCTGTTCCCAGCAACTGTCTGTTCCCAACAACTTGACAAAAGCTGCAATTTGTATTGAAAGATTTGATGTGTGTAGCGAGATTTTAGAAATTTTAAGGGGCACCAAACCGCATTCCCCTTCGAAACCAAAAGCTGCAATTTGTATTGAAAGACTTCATGTGTGTTGCGAGATCTTTGAAATTTTTCGCCGCTGCAGTATGTCCGTCACATGATCCTCGATTACGGGAAAGCGAATTGGGATGAAATTAAGACTTTCTTATGCACGTCACTCCCTGACTTTTCCAGCCGAACACAAGCTCTAAGCGTGAACGACTTGTGGCTGTTGTTGAGGAAGCACCTGCATACTGCCCTTTCTTCCATTCCAACTAAACGGAAATTAAACAACAACAAATTCCCTTGGGTCTCTCGTGAGCTGAAAATCCTCTTGCGCAAGAAGCGCGACCTTCACTCCAAATCAAAAAAATGGCCAGGTAACACCTTTTATCGTAGCAAGTACGAAAGACTCAGGTCAGAATGCAATTCACTCCACAACACTTTATACAACGACTTTATATCATCCACCATAGTTTCTCAAAAGCGTTCTGGAAATTCATCAAATCACGAAAGACAAACTCTGCGATTCCTGCCCTTTTCGACTCTGATTTAAATCAACTCACTGACAACGACTCCAGAAAAGCGGAAATCCTTAACCAAGTTTTTAAATCTGCTTTTTCACATTCCGACGCAGGCCCCCTTCCCCTATATGACCCACCAAATTCAGCGAATATCCCGCACATGGACAGCATCGTAATCGATCAGATTGGCATACGAAATCTTCTTCTTGCAATCGAAGAAAAGAAATCCGCTGGCCCTGACGGCATTCCCGGTAGGCTACTTAAACTGCTAGCTTCTGAAGTGTCGCCATTTCTGTTCATTTTGTTCTCCAAAATGCTGCAGGAGGGCGAGTTCCCCTTGGAATGGAAATCAGCTATTGTTACCCCAATATTCAAAAAAGGTGCTGTCAACGACCCATCCAATTATCGCCCAATATCGTTAACCTGCATCATTAGTAAGATTTTCGAACACATTCTGTGCACCAATATCTATCGCCATCTCGACTCTGTAGAATTTCTGACCGCCAGCCAACACGGGTTCCGAAAAAGCCTATCCTGTGAAACTCAACTAGTGGGACTTTTGGACGACCTTTCAAAATCCATGGACTTGCGACAAACCACCCACGCCGTTTTTATTGACTTCCAGAAAGCCTTCGATAAGGTTGCGCACGATCTGCTAATGGTGAAACTTCAGCATCTGAATCTTGATCCATGTGTGTATAATCTCGTGCGCTCGTTTTTAGTTGGTAGATCCCAAGTTGTCCGTGTAGGCAACCAAACATCTAACCCAATCCCGGTATCTTCCGGCGTCCCACAAGGTAGTGTTCTTGGCCCTTTACTTTTCCTCATATTTATCAACGATCTGACCACATCTCTCTCTAGTAAGGCCCGGCTATTTGCCGATGACTGCATGCTATATCGTGTAATTGCTTCCCCGTATGACTCCTTCTTGTTACAAAATGACCTTCATCTAATTGAGACCTGGTGCACGACTTGGAAGATGGTGATCAACATTGATAAGTGCAAGTCTATGTGCATTTCAAGGACTTCCAAACCCCCTACGAACACATATGTTATTCATGGTAGCCCAGTTGAAGACGTCAAACGTTTCCAATATCTCGGCATAACAATTTCTTCTGACCTCCAATGGCGGCCGCATATCCAAAATATTGTATCAAGGGCACACAGAACATTAGGCTTCATCAAACGAACCTTCTCGCATTGTTCGGCTGCCGCGAAGATCAAGGCCTATAAATCCCTTGTCCGCCCTCTCCTGGAGTACGCCTGCAGCGTTTGGGATCCCTTCAACGTGGGCGAAATTCTCCTTCTCGAAGGAGTGCAATCCAAAGCTGCTAGATTTATTTCTAACACCTACGACCAAAAGGCTAGTGTCTCTCTGATCAAGAAAACCCTGGGCCTGCCAAACCTGCGCGATCGCAGGCATGTTCATCGCCTCTCTCTATTTCACCATATCATCAATGGCCATTCATGCTTGATGCCGGAATGTTATCGTAACCCCCCACCGAGATTTTATAATAACAACAGCAAGGCTCTTGCCAGACCCTTCTGCCACTCGAACCCTTACTTCAGTTCATTCTTCCCAAAAACTATTGCCAATTGGAACTCTCTTCCAGAGAACGTGGTCCAGTCGCCCTCCCATAACATATTTGTCAAAAATACGAAATCCTTGATAGATAGCTTGATATGATTTTTTTTCTTTGCAATGTCTTCTCTTGTTGAGAAAATTCCGTGGCGAATGTGCTCCTAGGTGGCGGGAAATGACCGCACATCAGAGCCGGGTGTCAGATCCGGTTTTTTTTTTTTTTTTTTTTGTGGGTTGATGTTTTTTTTTGCCACTTGCGGTGGCGAATTTGCCACTGAATTTGTGATTTTGTTTTCTGAAAATTAATATTTTATTTTTTACTTCTTCTTTTATACTATCCTTTCATCATTATGTTTCATCTTGTGAAATGTTCGCCCTTCTTTCTCTGCATATTTTTTTTTCTCCACCAAACATTGTATTTGTGGAGCAAATAAAGATTGATTGATTGATTGACCGGACAAAGAAAATTAAAAAACGATCTCTTTTCAAATTTATTTCAAGAAATTTACAAAGAGAGTGTTCTCATTTTGACGCTGCAGCCTTCAAATCCGAACGAAGCTGCCCAATACGTCCCGGATTTTGAGTCAACTGACAGAGATTTTGACCTGTGTGCCCGTACCTAATGGGCCTTTTGTGATAACATAACACTCGATTCGCATTGTGCATTTGAAGAAATGCCCATGTGCAACAGAGGTGTGACACTCCAAATTCAACGGTGCGTGAATGAAACGAGCCGCGAAAAGGAAAATCTGCGAAAATGAAAACAAACCGCGAAAATGAAAACAACGCAATGTTTGCCACTTGATCTTTTCGCATTATTTATGTGCAGTTTTCTGCTAAAAAGAATGTCCTTGCGATCCAATAAGGACATGTTTAAGCAAACAGAAGGAAAGCAACTATGTATAATTAAGACTAATCAATTGCGGTGAAGCAAAATGGGCCTACGTTTGTCCTGCACTACTCGCGATTGGTATTCTAACAAAAGGCCTTATTCTAACAAAAGGCCTTCAATATTAAATTATGATCCATCGAATTGTAACACAAATCGCCGTAGAACCGACGACATTCATGAAACGCGTGAAACTTCTCGAATAAGCTCTGTGGCAAGGAGATGCATACTGACTTGGCGAGATCTTTGGAATTTCATATCCTCGAAAACTTACGCTAGTCACTGTTGTTGTGAAGGCCAGTCATAGCTTCTTCTGCCCAAACGTCCATTCGCCATCGCTGTATGTTTACCGTTAACGGCTCATTCCACTTTGGTAATTGCTGTTGTTTTTATGGTTTTTTCGGTGTTGTTTGAAGGCTTCAAATTATAAATGAGGCTGTTTTCATGCTTTTACCTTTTATTTTTGTCATCTTTCAATTTGCTGCAATTTTTACACATGAAACGGAACCAAGCTGCAAAAAACAATTCAATATCGAGGTGGATAGATAATGAAGCTTTCAGGATATTCCGAGAGAAGGTGCTGCGGTCGTTTGTACCAGAAAGTATGCGTTGGCTCCTATTTTATATGGCTCATCTTATTTTTTACTTCCTTCTTTCAGGAACTGATCTATGGTATTCTGGGCACCGTGCTCTTTCTAACTTCAGGTGCTCTAGCGATTGACTATTACAAAAGAGACATTTTCAATTTCGCCAACTTCCAAAGATTCTACGATGATCCCATCACCAGGGCCGGAATAGCATTAGGGGCAAGTGAACTAAGCTATTTTATTATAATTACTACGCTTCTGTAGCATAACCTAATTTGGATGTGTAGTGGCGCCGTAAAAACCAACATTTCACACACGCATGTTAAAAACTGTCTGTTCAGATTTTAGCTGAAACTCCATTTAGCAGAAACTGAAGATTCTCTTTTTTTATTCCGCAACCAAAATTTGACACCTCTAGAAAGCTTTGTTACAGCCCGGCGCTTCAATTTCTACCGCCTGAGTACATCAGCTATGCTTGCTCAAATGACACTTGCATTTAATCTTCCAGAGACTGTTTAATCGGTCGCCACGAAACAAATAGGATGTTAAAACAACGAAGAATGATAGAAAAAGAGTGAAACTGGAATCGCAAGCCAAATTGGGTCGCAAAAAGGCACCGAACCGAACAGATTTCCTATTTTTCATTACAAAAACGAACCTATCTCATCTCATTACTGATCCCATTTCACCCGTCGTTTTTTCCCCTTGATTTGTACCAGCCGAAGCTGGACCAAGTTCACCGTTGATCGGTCTCAAAAAAGTCGCGTTGGACGTTGGGGGAAAACCCAGCCAGAAGGCCGAGATAGAAACCCCTCCCTTGCAGCCCCAGA
Source organism: Sinentomon sp. SZTP_YWyxl (assembly GCA_030068105.1). Taxonomy (NCBI): domain Eukaryota; kingdom Metazoa; phylum Arthropoda; class Protura; order Sinentomata; family Sinentomidae; genus Sinentomon; species Sinentomon sp. SZTP_YWyxl. The sequence continues at coordinate 22,825 of JASGXE010005324.1, forward strand.
GAGAAGCTGCGTTGCAAATAATTCGCAGAGATCAGAATGGGATCTTCAAGGACCCCTTTTACTGAAATCATGCGAAGGAGCTTTGCCACGAAGCTCCTTACCAGCTGCCACCAGGCAAGATTGGCACAGTAATATGTTGTTTCTCCCTCGCTTTCAATCATTTTGCTTTGTTTCTTTCTGCAGTCATCAACTATGGACAGGTGCATTTTGGATTTGTCCAGTTATTTCAACGATTTTGTCATGACCCAATTTTTCCTTAGGTTTCTCCTGATTCGGGCAGTCAATTATTGTTTTTTTTCCTTCGATTTTCAGCCATTTCATAACTTCGGGTCCAATATTGACATTTCTTTTTAATGAATGATTTTTTTCTGTTTCGCTCTTCTTCCAGAGTCTCTGTATCATAAACGCAGGATTGTATCTCATAGACGCGTTGTTGGCCATCAAAAATAGAAAGTGAGAAGATAAGTTTGAAACATCGGGTGAGATGTAAAACCTACAAACAAACCTATACAATGACACATAAGTTTTTCTAGGATCATGCAGGATCGGGGGACTGGGATAGAACGGACTGAGGCAGAAGTGGACTGAGGCAGAATTGGACTGAGGTAGAATTGGACAAAGGAGGGAGTTTTGGAGGGAGGTTTTGCATGGGGTGGTAGCTTACACCTGTCCTAACTTAACCAAACCTAACCTGACCTAACCTAACCGCAGAAATGAAAAAAATCAGCCTCCAAAAAATGCAAAAATTCTGCCTCAGTCCAATTCTGCCTCAGTTCGTTTGCCCCGTCACCGGTCCCATCATGCATTATGCATCATAGGGCAATCATTCAGGTTTCGTTAGGGAGGGCTTTAACTATTGATTCTGGACGGAGCCCAATAACTAAGATTGGGGCTAGTCCCAGCATAGGGTTCTAAGGGGCAGAGCCCCAAAATTAGGGTTTATTTTGAGCGCAATATCGGTGTTCCAGAGGCCAGATTTCCCACTCTGGTGAGTCAAAAGCACATGCAAGTAAATGGCAAGCGAACAACTGATGGAGGACATTTCTCGGCACGTTGAGTCGCGTTCTCTGCTCCCCGAAGCCCAATATCCCCATCCGGCATGCGATGGTCCAAATAGAAAGGAGGCTCGATTTTCGGCGACGGTCGAAACTGAACTGAATGTTGTTCAATCTTCGTTTTTTGGTTGTGTTTATTCTGACTTTGCCAGTATTCGAATACCACTTTCACATTGGACTTCATTGTCATTTCCGAACGATTATGGATTGCTTA
>JASGXE010005325.1:0-23409 GCA_030068105.1 Sinentomon sp. SZTP_YWyxl
TCAGTCTTTCAAGCCATGTTGAAGGTTTGTGTTTTTTTTTTTTTTTTTGTTAATTGTCAAAAGTATGACCTCAGTATTGACATCGTTATGTTGTCAGTCACCCATCCTGGAAGTGGAAAGTCCTGCATTTTGCTTTTGTCCTGAAGAGTCTAGGAATTTTTATGAACAGATTTTTTCTGTCAGGTTGTTGTTCTTGCTTTCTTTCTTTTTTGTGTTCAAGTTTTTTTTAAGGTGGAAAAATGGCCAATCTGTTCATTTGCTAATAAGTAGAATAAGGTTATTAAGAATCAAGCTTTATTTGTCAATCAGTCAACAGTGGTTTGGTTGGAACATGCATTTCAAAAAGAAAAGAAAAGGCTGCCGGGTAATAAATTGATTTTTGATATTTTCATTATTATATAATTTCTGCAATAGCCGTAACAACAAAACTCATTGGATAATTATTTGGAATTCTTCCTTGCTTCCTTGGAGGATGGCATGGTTGTATCATATAGGTAGACTCACCTTCGATCTTTTCTCCCCGATGCTCAGGAACATATTGGAAACAGGTCCCAAGATCTTTCAATAGCTCATCTTCTGAGGTTGGTTTCCTTTGGGGCTCTCTCTTTTTACTCTTCAGTCAGAGGTGCCGTTGCATGCAGATCACGGAACATTACGTGATAAGGGCTAAGGGGGTGTGTTGGCATCAGCAGGGAAGTATGTAGGTCATTCCAAAAAGTTTGGAAGTGGGTGGGGTCTTTATTTCTTTTACTCACTGGAATAGAAATCCATCCAAGTCTTTTCTTACATCATCTAGGAAGAAGCTAAGAAAATTTCATGTTATTGTTTTCTTTGTAGAGGGTGTTTTTTAGGGGGGACAAAACCCTTTTTTAGTCAAAATTGGAAAATTCAGCATCTTTGGGTTTTCTGTCTTCTTTCACTAATTGAAGTGTGTAGAATCCATTTCTGGCCCCCAAATTACCATAGCAAGCCCCATTTTCCACAGGACACATTTGTCCGTAATCAAGATGTTTGATCCTGGCTTAGCTCGAACCCCTCAGTTCGAATGTTGATTAGTTTATGATGCTGGATTTTCAATGGAATGGTGCTTAAATGCAATTTTTCTTTTTAAATATGATGTGCCTGCTAATAGTTGATATTCCTTAAAAATTGTATTGTGTAAGGTGCCTGAATGTTTCACCAGACGTTAATCCTGGTGAAACATTGTTTCTTTGAGTTGGAGGAGCCTCCCCCTTAGGTCATACAGGTCTTAGAGGAGCAAAGACTCCAGAAACTGTTATGCCTAAGAAGGGCTACTACTATTACTGTTAATTGATGAGCACGCCAGTGTTGTCAGGGCTAGGCTCGAGTGCTCTGTTGGCTAATGGAATCAGTATCAACCGCTGACCAGATATTTGATCATTTGCCTGCTGTCGAGTTTCTCTACCTACTTGCAGAGACTCAACGTCCAGTCGACGACTCCAATTGAAGATTCATCCGAAGTGCCCAAACCCGCTTTGCAATCCCTTTTGCTTAATTATCCTTTTTTCATCGCTTATTTCCTTTCCCTCGGCCGTGTACTCCCTTTTTCCCCCCTGAAGCATCGTGTTGAAGATAGCAAGTTGAACGGCGAGGAAGATCCAGAAGCGGAAGCCGTCCTCAGAGGGTGAGACATCAGTTTTCTATCTGTTCTACGATTCATCCTCACTTCTATTACCACTTATAATTGAAGCCCCCCGTGCAAAAAGGTGTCAACTAACATTTTCGTGATTTGCGGGAAATTGACTCTGAAGTTTGACACTTCATAAAAATGGCAATAATAGTTGGATCTGCTTGAAATTTTTACAGCAGCTAGATCAGGTTGATGTTGTTTTATACCAAAAAAAAGATTTGTTTAATTCACCGTTTTTGTGGGTCAAAGGTCAGTCCAAAGGCAGTTGACACTTTTTGAAATGTAAAAAACTATAAATGCATATTGTTTTTCACATGTAAATAGGTGTTAAGTGTCAGTTGACGCCTTTTTCAATGTGCAAAAATATAAAAGTTTCATAATTTTTAGCCAAGGTTAGTGTAAAATAGGTGTCAACTGACTTCAATTATTTTAAGACAGGTTTCTTTCATTTGAATCTTGATGGAGACCTAACTCACACAAATGATGTTTATGCTTTTTTCACCACTTCAATTTTTTTTTCTTTTGGATCTCCACAAGCTGGTCGAAACAAAAGTAGTTTTGTGAAAATGTAAAAAGCATAAAGTGCAAACTCAATTTTCCATCCAGCCTAATTCCAATCCCTGCTTTACACAAAATTCAAAAAGAATATTCGCAATTTATTATTATGCCACTTCTTCCGCCACTCCTGTAATGAAGAATATAAACAGCAACATACTGATTCTGTGAAAGTGAAGGCAATGTCATTGAAAAACATGCCAACGAAACAAACATGGTAGCTTTATTTTTTCAAAGCAATGTTTTTTTTGTCATGAATTATCCAACTATTTCTTTTTCCTTTCACTTTTGAAACAATGAACTTGCACTTTGTCAGAAGGGAAAGAAGAATTGTTGGGCAACAGAAAGGAAGGAAGGCCTGTTTCAGCATTCGGCTGATCCAATGAAGAACCTTGCTGGCACGGGTGAGAAAAGGGGCTTTTACTATTAAGGTGAGATTCGTGATGAAGTTACGAATATGTCGGCTGTGAGGAAAATTCAAAGTGGCCAAATGTCAATGTGTTTTACTGGCGATGTCCAAGGAAGGATCACTGGCAATAACAAAAAGGCCGATCCCTCAGGATTGTATGGAAAGGTCATGTGGGAAATTAAATCGGATAGGTACGCCACTGGTTAAAAGTTCGCAGGTCATGTGAGTGCCCTGCCCTATCGCTAAATTCAGTTAAAAAGCACCTTGAAATGTTCCTCCAAACATGCATCCAGCTGCTCTGGTTGGTAACAATGTTGAGAGAAGCACAAAAACTTGATTTCATCCAACGGTGCCCATCATTAAATGTGGTCCCATGGGAACCCAAATGCAGATCCTCAAGTACGAAGTAGGGGAGAAGGGCACCAATAATTCTTGACAATGGCCGATATCCTAAAGCAGCACATGCTCCGTACGTTGGATGGAAGGCACAGGTCTGAAATCCCCAATCATATCATTGTGCACAGGTTGCAAAGTTTTTGGTATCCAGGGGCGGGTAAGAGATAAAAACTCAAGAGAAAAATTGCCATGGATTGGAAGTGTGACCTACCTTTATGCACGTATTGATAACCACAAACAAAGGGGAAAATGTTCTCTTTTTGGCCAGAAGGAGAGGCAACACCATGTTGACTCAACAAGGCAAAAACACACATTTTTGTTGTCTTTTGAAGATTACTTTTCGCCGTCCAGCTATCCCTTTGTGTTTTATAACCATGCAAAAGGGCAAATCTCTTTTTCTGCTTCCGGTGAGTAGAAAAGAGAACTGTCCAAAGGGCAAATAGGCAGATTACATATCTCTTTTGCCATGTTGTCAACGATAAAATGACTTCTCAGCTTAATTGCAAAATGTTTGTAACAAACGAGGGAATAAAGCTGACGATTGATACGATTGCACACTTTCTATCAGCTGATTTCCAAAATGATGATAATCCACAGATCGCACCGATCGGTGGATTTTACTTGCGATTGTCTGGATTTCCTCAGCACACCGCATCACCATCCTATAGAAATCCAGACAATCGCAAGTAAAATCCATGGATCGGCACGATCCAAGGAATATCTTCGTTTTGGAAATCGGCCGTATGTTTTATTTTTGCACCGGCTATTTATCAACGTATTTGATCATTTCCCAACACTGAATTCATGAGAGGTATTTTTACCTCAATAAGTAAGTGAAGTCACTTGCAGAATGTGTAGGGCCCTGTAAACATGTAAAAAATAACTGGGGATTGTAAATTGAGTGCAAAATGTAGAATCAAATGCAACATTGTATCAGCCGATCTATCCTCTTTGATGTTTGATGGGCAAAATGAAAACCTGGAATCTCAGGGAACATGGAAAACTGGAAAACTGGGATTTGGAAAATGGAAAATGAAATTTAGAAAAACAAAAAGTGGAAAAAATTTCATAACATTTTGTTTACATTTTTAAACCAACGATGACACGAAGAACATTCTTGTTTGCATTTTTGTCTATGACCCTACCCCCCCCCTTTTTGAGAATCCCTTTGAAAATGGAAAATCAAATTCCGATTTTTCAAAAAGGCAACCATGTGTTTGGCTTCAGCAAAATTGAAATACTGCAGCTGCGTGAACTTCAAAGAAATGTGGAAAACAGAATCCCTCCGCATAGAATAGACGTAGAATTTTGAAATTAGATGAAATAATTGCAGCCCAAGCAGGGGCATGTGACTGTGGTGTAATCAATTAGCTCATGTGATGCTATAAGATTTGCAGGATTAAATTCTGGCTACGTAAAAATAAGACGCGAGTCCTTTACGAGTGCAGTTGAGAGGTGTGACACTCACTCATCTTCAACAGTTTTCCAAGCAGTTTCCTTGTGCATAAATAGTCAAGATGGACAAAGACAAAGAAAATAATGTGTACAATGACTTCGTACAATTCTGAAACCAAAGCCTGTGTGCAGACCGATGACTTGAGCAAAACCTCCATAACAACCTTTTTGTTTCAATTTTTATTTGATTTGATCTTCATATTCACATTTCACAATATTTGTGCTTTTTCAAACATTTTAGTTCAACATCAGTTATCACTGTTATCAGTACCACCTTTTGAGAAATTACCAAGGGTCGCCTCATTTTTAAATAGGCCCATTGACTTGTGGTTAGTGACTTTTGCATTAAAATCCTGGGGACTGACTAAAGCATTCTACAATTCTTCTTTTTTTGAAATTTGTGCCAGAATAATTTTGTTTTTTGCACAAGTCGTAAAACGTAATTTCCACTGAGGTGAAAGAGTGCAAAGATTGTAGAAATAAAATGACAGAAAAGAAATTGAAAGAAAACAATTGTGGAAGGATTGAAAGAGGACTTTTGAAGCGGTCGGTAGCTGTCACTATAGAAACTTTACCAAACCAATTCAACCAAAAGTGAAAATTTAACAGATTCAACAAGTATTTCCTATTTCCAGGCAGTTTTACATTGCAGAATGCTGCTTGTAATTCTGCAGTTAACACCTTTTTTCAAAAGAAATTACAATCGTTTATCTCAACCTTCTTGCAAAAAGGTGTCAAGTGAGCAGTTGACACCTTTTTACATGTAAGAAAATGTAAAGGATTATTATTTTGAAGGCAAAAGGGAACATTTGCACTTGACACCTTCTTGCAGGGAGCTTTTTTGAAAACCCATGCAGTTAACACCTTTTTACACCTGAAATATCCCAAACTAGCAGAGATATCGCTCTGGGACCAAAAAAATCTGAAAGAGCATCATGCAAAATGGTGTTAACTGCATCTAACTCAAAAAATGCAAAAATGTCAGTTGACACCTTTTTGCACGGGGGGCTTCAATTGCGAGAGGCTCCACAATTGGCGACCCAGCCAGGATTCTGTTCAACCTTTCGTGATACAATGGATAGAGTGATGTTCAAGCCATTTGATGTTGTTTGGATCAGCTAGAAGGGATCGAGAAATTGGCCAGGTTTGATATTCAGATCGTCAGTCAAATCAAGTGAGGCGAAGCCATTGTTTGATGTGTTCTTCCTGGGTACATGTCAGATTGGCTTGGATTTGGCATTGGATAAGCTTTCCTTCTACGTCGAGACTTACGATGACAACACGAGAGCAGCCAGCAAGGATTCAAGGTTCCACTCAGCCTTGGATGAAGCAAAGTTGATTCACGCTGATCGGGAAGCTGAGGGATCTTTGAAGTTGTTCAGAAGAATGGAGCAAGAGTTTGCAGCTTATGATCGGTCTCGTGTCAAGGAGTCATCAGATCGAGGTTCTACGAGAGAGGCTGCAGAAGTCGCCGCTTCTTCAAGTTCTGGTCGGATGATTTCAGAAGAAGTACCTGGAGGCAGTCGTGCAGCAGTTGAGACTCGAGGATTAGCCGAGGAGAGTCCAGCGCAAACCCCGCCGGATTTGGACTTCAAGTTGGACAGAATTTTTACTGCTCTAGAGAACATAGCGTGGAAGCAGAGACAGTTACAGCAGCAAGTTGACGACATCCAGAGACCTGCCAGAGAACCGGATCTTGAGTCACCACAAGTTGGTCAAGTCGATGATGTCCGAGCTGAAGCCGTGCACGTCCCAGGAGAAGTTTCTGCTTTTGCCCCTGAACGTCGAGAACCGTCTCCTTGTCAACAAGCACAATCGTTGGTGACAAGTGGAAGTTTCAACCCAGTCTTTTTCCAGACTACACCTAAGCTTCCAAAATTCTCAGGTGGTCTGCATGAAAATCCATGGGAGTTTGCGGACGATCTGGAAACGTTTGTTCTCACATCAGGACTCTCAGACCAGCAGGTTCTCAATCAACTCTTACTGATGCTTGAAGGTACGAGTGGTCTTTGGTATAGATCTGTTCGTCAGTCAATTGTGGATGTGAAAGCTTTTCGACGGCTATTTCTAGAAGAGTTTGCTGGAAGGGAACAAGTCAGGCTCATGAGAGATAAGATCCGGACTCGTTATCAAGATGTTGGGGAGTCATTTCGACATTACGCATATGAGAAGTCTCGATGGTATTGTTTCCTGCATCCCAGGGCACCTGATCGTGACATTGTTGAGAAGATCATGGAAGGCATGGATCCAAGTCTGGAGATGTTAATGCACAATCGTCATCCCTCAACGTTGAGTGATCTGATTCGTGAAGTCGAAACTGTGGAGTTCGTGAGAGATAAGAAGAAGAGATTTGAAGACAGAAGAAGAGGTAGATCTTCCTTCTCCTCCACATCAGTAACTACTTGGATGCCTCAGGCGAGTCCAAGGACTTCTCAGGGAATCCCTCCTGATGGGCCTAGTCGTGGTGATCGAACCAGAGGTACGAATGAGGATCGTTCAGGAGCTGTTACCTGTTTTCGATGTGCAACAGCAGGTCATTATGCCCGTAACTGTCGTTTGTCTCCGCCACAGACCAGTTACAATGGAGACCGAAATCGTGTTCAGTCATCTGCATCTTCAAGAGATCGTAGATATTCCCCATCTACAAGTAGATCAAGGACTGATGTGCACTTTGAAGAGATTTCTTCCAGTGATGTGCCAGGAATGTCCCGGAATAATGGTGAAGGGGAGTTTGACACACTGTTCATTCCTGTCAAACTGCATTCTGATCAACTGGACAAGCACCGTGATGTTCTGGCATTACCAGATACGGGAGCCTCAGTCACAGTTTTGAACACTCATTTTGCCATGGATATGGGTCTCAAAGTTTTGCCGAGTGGAGTCACCATGAGAGCTTTTGACGGACGAGAATGTGTGGATGTTGGGGAAACAGAAGTTACCTTGGAAATTTTGGACAAAGTTTGGAGAGGGAGAATTTACGTCATGGATATCAGGGCAAGTGACTTGTTATTGGGAAGGGACGTTTTGAAAGCAATGGGGATCATAGTCGATTTGGGGACGGGAGCTTTTGGAATGAGTTGTCCATTGAGGGGAAGGTTGGTCACAAGTGAGGGGAATCAGTCAGACTTGGGCAGAGTTATGCATACTTTGGAAGCAGACAGGTGTAATCAGAAGGAAGCAGGAACATCTTACAGTTACTCCCATAAAGACCTTGTGCAGACAACCTCTGAAATCAATCGGGATGATTTGATCTTCGATAATATCCTGGAATCAGTAGAGGATGTCACCCCTGATGCCTTGCTCACCGACGATTCTCTGACTGATCTTGCACATGTGTTTTCAACGTCACCTCAAACGGTTGTTACCAGTGGCGTGGACAATGAGATACCACCCGAAGAGGATGATGAGATACAAACTTCGCCATCCACCATCGATTCAGGAGTTGAAACTATAGATTTTACCAAATTTTGTCAACATCCTTCCTTGGGCGAGGTAGAACGGAACCAGTTATGGCAGTTGGTCAATCGATTCAAGCCTTTATTTTCAAGTGTACCCGGGCGCACTGATCTCATCTGTCATAAAATTGATGCAGGAAATGCTATCCCCAGGAAGATTCCACCTCGCCGAGTTTCCCCAATGGTTCAACAACAAATTGACGATGAAGTTCAGCAGCTTTTGGAGCGTGGTATGATTCGCCCATCTTCTTCCCCCTGGGCTTCTCCAGTCGTCATGTCACCAAAGAAGGATCACACCATGAGGTTTTGTGTCGATTATCGTCTCTTGAACAAGGTGACCAAAGCCGATTCATACCCTCTGCCAGTTGTCGACGATATCTTGCAAGGCATGAGATCCGCCAGATTTTTCAGTTCTGTAGATCTCAACAAGGGATTCTGGCAGATTCCAATGGATTCACGCAGCATTGAAATGACTGCATTTGCCGTCAAAGGCGGGTTGTACGAATGGCTTGTGATGCCGTTTGGACTGAAGAACTCCTCACTAACCTTTCAGCGCCTGATTGATCGATTACTGATGAAAGTAAGTGGTCATTGTGCTTTTGGTTACATCGACGACATCATCATATACTCGTCAACATGGAATGACCATTTGAAGCATTTGTCGCAAGTGTTTGATATTCTTCAGTCGGCAGGTTTGACCATAAACTTGAAGAAAAGCAAGTTCTGTCCAAATCAGATGAAGTATTTGGGACACATTCTAACTCCAGATGGCATTCAGTTGGATCCTGTCAAGGCGGACGCCGTTCGCGATTTTCGTCGTCCAATGGATGTGGATGAGTTAAACTCGTTTCTTGGTTTAGCTGGATATTTCCAGAAGTTTATTCCCAACTTCAGTTCAGTTGCCGTCCCGTTGTACAGACTGAGGAAGAAAAATGTACCATGGAGCTGGGATGTTGCATGTGAAAGCGCATTCTTGAAACTGAAGGACTTGTTGAATTCAGCGCCTGTTCTGCATTATCCAGACTTCAGCAGGGAATTCATCATCTGCACAGATGCAAGTAATGTTGGGCTGGGAGCAGTACTCATGCAGAAGGATGACATGGATCGGGAGTATGTCATTGCTTATGCCAGCCGACGTCTATCTGATGCAGAGAAGAATTATAGCACTTATGAAAAGGAATGTCTTGCCGTCATTTACGCCATCGAAAGGTGGAGACACTTCCTCGACTGCAAACCATTCACTGTCTACACCGATCATTCGTCACTCCAGTGGCTTTTGAAACAAGTTGATCTGAAGAATCGACTAGCTCGCTGGATTCTTCGACTGCAACAGTTCAGTTTCCAGATTTGCCACCGTCCTGGCTCCCTCAATCAAGTTGCTGATCATCTGTCTCGATATGTAAATGTGGTTGATACCAAATCTGTCGAATTTGCAGGAATTGACATCGAGATGCTGAAACAGGCTCAGAAGCAATGTAAATGGGTGCAGGCGATACTGTCTCGGATAGCTCTGGGTGATAAAGAAAACGATAACTTCCAAGTCATAGATGGACTCTTGTATCGCATCACCAAGGAGCGTTTCACCAACTCTGACGGGAAGCAAGTTGTGATCCCGGACACCGTCCAACATCTGGTACTTTCCTTCTACCATGATCATCCATTATCTGGACATTATGGTCAGCGTAAGGTTGCGAAGAGACTTTTGAGAGTAGCATGGTGGCCTAAACTAAAGGAGTCCGTTCGTCAATATGTACGATCCTGTGATGTTTGTCAGAAGAAGAAACCAGATTGTCAGAAACTGATGGGTCCGATGGTTCCAGTTGTCAAACAGGAGAGTTGGGAGATGATCGGCGTAGATCTAATGGGTCCTTTCCCACGATCGAAGAACGGAAACACGTTTCTCTTAGTGGTGGTGGATTACTACAGTCGTTGGGTGGAAGTTTTTGCCTTGAGAGATTCCTTAACCTCAACCATAACCAAGCGGCTGGCTGCGGAGATATTCAGTCGGTATGGGTGTCCACAGTTCATTCTCAGTGATCAAGGACCTCAATTTGTTTCGGATGTCTTTAAGATCGTCATGGCTGCTTGGGGAGTGAAGCATGTAACTACAACACCGTACCATCCACAAACAAATTTAACTGAAAGAGTCAACAGAAACCTGAAGTTCATGATTTCATCCCTATGTTGGGAATGATCATTCGACTTGGGATAGATACTTGCCAGAGTTACGCTTTGCATTGAACTCTGCGGACCATGACGCTACGGGATATGCACCGTCCTCTCTGTTGTTTGGCAGACCCTTACAAAGCCCTGTCGATCTTATCCTCTTACCAAAGAAATCACTTCTGATACCGAAATGCAGGCTCACCAGAAATGAGCTGGTCCACCATCTACAGAGAATTAAGGACGATGTAATGAGCATAGTGCAGAAAAACAAAAGGATTCAGAAACAGAATTATGATAGACGCAGACGCCCTGTTTCGTTGCGATCTGGTGATCTTGTGTTGATAAAGTTACATCCTCAGTCTACGAAAGGGAACCGCTTCATGGCAAAGCTGGCATACCAATGGGGTGGACCATTCAAACTGGGGAAGCAGTTCAATGAAGTCAACTTTGAGCTGTTGGATGAACGTGGAGATTTTGTAATGACAGCTCATGTCTCTCAGTTGAAAAGGTTTCATGTGAGAGGGCCTGATCGTCTGGAGAAATTTACGGGAACGACAAGGAATTAGAAGATTAAGGGGGGACCTAGATTTTTTCGTGAAAAATGAAAAATTGTCCAATTTTTTTTAATTTGTGGACCAGATGCGCTGAAATTTCTAGTTTCTGATGGTGAAAACCAAATGCAAATATCTTCAATAGAAAAAAAATGGCACACGGAAGACCGGAGGCATGTTTTTAGCGCTCGCGGTGAAATCAGCAGTAAAACGAAAATGTTCTCGATCATCGACGCTATTTTTCTCAACTTTTTGTTTTTTAAGCATTTTTTGTGTTCCGCCCCGTGTATCTCAGCCATTTTTATGTGATCATGTTCAAATTTGGTATACTTATGTAAAAAACTATTCTAAAAAGATTGACAAGGCCATATTTGACAATTTTGCCTCCATTAAGAGTTATTAACAAGTGAAAGGAAAAAAATGCTAAAAATTTACCGCTTTTCTAGCGGAGTGACAGAAAATCACCTGCCACGCAATTCTGGGGCCAAAAACAAGAAATCGGGCATTGTCAAAAGTTTTGGCTTGGTTTTTTACCCCTATAACTTGATTTTGGGCTTTCTTACACGTGGGGTTATCGCTGTGCACGGGACGGAACATCGCCTTATTTTTTTACCCTAAAATGGCTGCTGTGGCCGAACCAGATGAGCTACAGTGTTCAAATTTTGCACAGAAGTTGTCTTGATTGGTTCCAAAGTGTGTGCAAAATTTGAACAAAATCGGTCAAAAAAGAAAAAAGTTTGACGAAACTAGGTTCCCCCCCCCCCTTAAGTTTTGTAAATAATGTATATAGGATGCTATGGATTATATGAGTGAGATTTGGGGAGTCAGATCTTGATCGAGGCTGTTTTGGACCCGGAGGGTGGGGGGTTGAGTGATTTGGAAGTTTAGGGGGAATTATTGTAATGACAGTCATATGGAAATTCAGTTGGATGGCAAATCTGGAGGCCAAATTTCGGAAGGAGGGGAATGTGTAAGGTGCCTGAATGTTTCACCCATTAATCCTGGTGAAACATTGTTTCTTTGAGGTGGAGGAGCCTCCCCCTTAGGTCACACAGGTTTTAGAGGAGCAAAGACTCCAGAAACTGTTATGCCTAAGAAGGGCTACTACTATTACTGTTAATTGATGAGCACGCCAGTGTTGTCAGGGCTAGGCTCGAGTGCTCTGTTGGCTAATGGAATCAGTATCAACCGCTGACCAGATATTTGATCATTTGCCTGCTGTCGAGTTTCTCTACCTACTTGCCGTCAAAGGCCGCAAGTAAGGTTAGAGTGCCCAAACCCGCTTTGCAATCCCTTTTGCTTAATTATCCCTTTTTCATCGCTTATTTCCTTTCCCTCGGCCGTGTACTCCCTTTTTTCCCCCTGAAGCATCGTGTTGAAGATAGCAAGTTGAACGGCGAGGAAGATCCAGAAGCGGAAGCCGTCCTCAGAGGGTGAGACATCAGTTTTCTATCTGTTCTACGATTGATCCTCATTTCTATTACCACTTATAATCGCGAGAGGCTCCACACTCTCAGTAGGTCAGTAGGTGTGAATTGCCCTCTCTATTTCTCTCTTCTCTCACTTCAAAAATATCCATGCAGATACGTATGTATGCATTTTGAGGAGAGCACTAATCTGTCTGTCTATGTGTCTCTTTCGCATCCAATTGAATGTGTTTTTTGATTTTTCTGTCGTAAGTCTCTTAAGGCCCTGTTTGTTTGTCTTTTTCTTCCAGGTTGTAATTCTGTTGTCACGTTTATGAAATCAGTTGTTGTGAAAAAGCATGGCCACTCTGGAAGATCATCTGTCTGTGAAAATGAATTTATCAGCCTCTGTGGTGATCAACATCGTCTGGAATCATACCCAGATTGTTGTATGTTTTTTGAATCCCTGATTGGAAGTTTGGAATGGTACTCTTGGCTGCTGGAGCATGTTATCTCCTGTACTTCTTCTTCTACTTCTTCTTCGTCAGATCAGTTGTTGTTGGTTGACTTTTTTCAACCCAATTCGGCCATCTTTCCAGCATTGGAGAAGCTGTTTGAGATTGCTCTTGAGCTGGGAATGGGCAACAGGTCAACCACCACCACCACCACCACCACCTGGCTTGGTATTACGAGTGTTATGGGAGCAGAGAACTTTTCCATCAAAGAATCTCAACATTTGATTATTCTCATCTGTGATGCCCTCACTGCTACTTTGGAATATTTGGTGGCTGTTTTCTCATCACCTGCAGCTGGTCCAAACTATGATAAACAATTAATCCCTGAACAGTTTTGGTCAAATTCGTTGTGGTTCGTCATTGTGAAGTTGGCAGTTCAACCATCTGAAGTTGGATTTCTCATTCAAAATCAAAATGTTTCATCAAGATCGAATTTGACAACCAATCTGAACAAGCTGTTTCGTTTGCTACCCTCAAAGATGAAACCAAAGCATTTCACAATGTTCAAGAATGTCTGTTCTGAATTTCTTCTGGTACAGGGTGGCAAATATCATCTGCCAACATTACTCAATTCTCTCTCTGCTTCTGCTGCCAATAATATGGTACAGCACGTTCCGTTAGAATTGCAGGACGTCATTCAGGGCCACCTGCTTCTTCTGGATTCACAGATCTACTTTCATCTGTTTGAAGTACGTATGTTAGTGTAGTGTGGCACTGGATGTGCTCTTTTTATTTCTTTTTTTCATTTTTCACAAGAGATCTAGTTTTTTTTACAATTTGCCATTTTTCAACGAATTCCTGTACCCGAGAAGCAGGATTTTGAAAGTAGGCTTTGACATGGTGATGAGTGCACTTTTTTTATCGCAGGTGTGAGCGACAGGATCGCCTACTCAGCCAACCCACATGATTCTTGCTTACTCAAGCTCTCTACCAGCCTTTTTCTGCAGTCCCCCATCAACGGTCCTCTTGGCCAGCTCACCCTGCAACCAGAACTAAAAATGCTGTTCTTCTCGGAGTGGGAGAAGTGAGCTGAATCACCTTCTTTCAAAATGGCCATAATTTGGTACATTTTTGGTATAGACAGTGCTTGCAAACAACATTTGAAAGCGTTTAAAAATGCGGTAAAAGGACCCTTTGCAATTCTTGCTCAACCACCACACGTCATCAGTGGCTCGTCAAGAAAAAAAAAGAGAAGTCGATCATTCTCACTTGTTGTCATCATTCATGACATCTTTCATCATTCATGACATCTTTATTTTTTTTTTTTTTTTTTAGCAGAGAAATTCTTCATCGCTGAACTGTGGAGCACTTCTAGAATGCTTTCAAAAATTGCTCTTCTATGAGAAGAAGACCAACAACAGACAATCTGCTCCTGCTGCATTTGAAATAAGGCCGGCTGTTGTTGATATTGGAGTTAAAATTCTGAAGATTATTCTCCTCTTGGATTCATCAGTAAGTGCCTTTTTTCATTCATTCATTCTTCGTTCCTTCTTCTTTTTTTTTTTTTTTTTTGAACTTTTCCTCTTTCAATTCTTGCCATTGATGAATGTAAAAATTGCGAACGATCAGATTTTATCAAAAACTCCATGCTGCAGAAATGAAAGATCGTCTTTAAAAATTAACAACAGATGTCAAAATCTGACATCTCCAGAGAGCTTTGTTGAGATCTGGCGCTTTAATTTCTACCGCCTGCATAAGAGTAAAAAGAGAGAAAAAAGAGTTTCGGAGGCAACAGTTAAGGGGGGGTACCTTCGAAAAGTTGATTTTTGCACAAAAAAGACAATTTTGTCGTTAGTATGCATTTTAAAGGCTGAAATTTCTTCTTTCAGAATTTTCAAACCCATCCAATTTGACTCTCATCTCAATTAGTTTTTGGATTCAGCTGCTCAATACACGGAAATTGTAGTTTTCAATTGGTTTTTTTTTTTTTTTTTTTTTCTTTCTTTGGTCAAAAGTAGTAGCTTTGTAGTTGCCCAATAGCACGTGGAGTCCACTGACCTGATCACTTTGGAGTTTGGCTGAATGAGATTTTTGGGTGGAAATTCTTTCTTTTCCTGGAAAAAAAACAAAAGAACTTAAGTGCCAAAATTTCAAATTTCGTTTTCATTGGTCTTTTTTTTCTGCACATATCTTGGGGGCACCCGTCCCCTGTCCTATTCAGGTGTGGCACTGGTTGAATGAAGGCCTTGGTGCAAAGTCCTCTCTTACTTCTGAATTTGAACATTAACAGAGCAAAACATATTTGATAAACGTCAAAATTTCATTTTTTTCTTTTCAATTGTTTTTCAGACATTTTTTGAACATTGACATTTGTGTTTGGGCGGTGGTGCTCCCCTTTTTTCTTGAAATTCTTGAATTGAATTGTTTTTTATGTGTTTCCCCATTGTCAAACATTCACAACAAAATGTTCAAGCAGGTACAAGACAACACAACAAAGGAAAGAGAAAGAAATGAAGCAGGGGAAAATGCTGGTTCCCTATGGAAAGGGAGCGGAACAATTATTGATCAAAAGGACAGAATTATTTTATTAATCAGCCGATGCAGCAGATAGGCTGAATGAAGAAGCTATCGAATACAGCTAATGATCAGCTTCGCCATGCTCAGAACTCTCAAAGTTGGGCAGGTAGGAAAAACTTCTCCAAAGAATTCGAATGCTCAATGGCTGTGAGAACACAGTTGTAGGCAGTATATTCCAATCAGCGAAAAAAAGGAAGGAAAAAGGAAAAAGGAATCTAGCACTTTAAAGGAAGGAAAATTTTCCAACATCTTTTTTGTAGGATGGGGGTGCAGTGTATGTCGCAATTCACTGCCATGTGAGATTGTGAGTGTAAGTTAGCTATTGCACATTGGTCGGGCACGGTAATTTTCGCAAATGCGAATCTGGAGACAAAACGCGACAAGGAAATTGGGCATAATTTTCAAAAATGTCCAATCCTGACATTTTAAGTGGAACCAACAGCTCATTTAAATCGCGATATTTCGCAAATTTCAGTTCAATGCACAATTTTTAATCGAATGGGACGAATTCCACGAATTTTCGTATCTACCCGCGATTTTCAACAAAGTGACCAGAATTCCACGAATTTTCATCATTTCTGAAGGCGGCGTCCGAAAATCAAAAACACGCGTTTCGCCGACAAAGGCAAGCCTCGCAGGTGCTTGAATTGCACAGCATGCTCCCTTCCCCACTCTGCCTCTCTCACTCCTCTCGTCTACCTGCGGCGAACGAGCGTGTGTTGACGTTTGCATCAAAGAGCCGACGTTCGCATTGTTTCATCTTCCTGCACTATCTTTCATGCGATCTCTCTACCTCTTGCTGGAAATGCGTCTGCTCTCAGCTCTGCTTTTCTCAGCCTTCCTGCCCAAAGTGTGCGCCCTCCCCTCCAAAATGTGCGTCCTCCCCTCCGAAATGCGCGCCCTTGTGGCCTCTTGACCTGCAAGAACCACGCACCGCTCCAGAAGCATGCATCCGAAATTTAAATTGCCCGCAGATGCCTTTGCGTTGCAGTTTCGCTGCCCTGGGCGGTCGCGTTGTCCGAAAGTGCCTGGATTGGATGTTTTTTTTTCTTTTTCAGCGCATGCATACACACACACGCACTGCAGTGCCTGTTCAAAGAAGGTTCAAAGGAGCTGACCAGATGCAGTTTTTGTTGTTCCATGAATTGAAGTGACCTGAAATTCAATTTGCCTGGGACGAGCCAACTGCCAAAAGTGGCAAACCCAAAAGGCAAGAAGTTTCTGTTCCAAGAAAACAATTCATTTTGAATTGATTTGCTGAAGATGAGCCAAGCGGATGACTGAGAAAACACGCCGCACGCCAGCATGTTTTTCAGTGTTTCGTTTCCTGGGAAAGACTGCGGCATTTTTTTAATTAGTTTTAAATTAAGTTAATTTGCGCCGGACTGTGTCTTGGCAAATTAATTGTCAATAATAATAATAATAATAATAATAATAAATTATTGTTTTTATTGTCTGGTCCTTTTTCTCTTTGTCCGCACGAAAGCTTTTGATCCGCCGGCCTGCGCAGTTCGCCTCTGCCTCATTTTCAGCAGAAGCAGTTTTTCCAGCTTTTGCCTGTGAACAGCATGTGGACGGGATTGCGCATGTCGCACTTTGAGCCTCTACTGCGCAATTTATTTGGGTGTGGTTTTAACCAGACGCACATAAAAAAGGGATACTGCGGTGAACCCGGAGAAAACACTGCCTTGTGCCGGGTAGAACGCCTCCGTGGCGCATGGCGCATTTGGAACCTTTCTGTGAATTCTTCCTCATTTTGACCCAACGTTGAGACCCCTCCCTGTTCAAACAATTGTCTCTGGGTCTGTCTCAATTAAGGAATTTGGAGTGAAAATTGCATGCAACACCGAATTTGCTTGAAGTTTACTCTCTTCTTCTGCATGGAGGAAGGACATACGTTGCTTTCAAACTGTGTAAAATTCCATAATGAAACGTGTTGTTCCAATTCCCAGTTTTAATCCAAAAATGAGAGAACGAGATAAACGACAAAAAACTATTTTTTTATCCAAAAACGATAACGATTTTTGCAAGTTCAAAAACGATTTCCGGTGAATTATAAAACTAAATTTACTGGGCCCTACACATTGGCTGGTTATACACTGGTGTCAGTTGTGAAATGGAACTTGGAGGTTTTTTATTGTTAACACAAAACAGTTAATCTTGTTACCTCTGAAAAGAAGCAACATTTCATTCACTCAAGAATAATGATGACATTAGCCTTTCATGGAAGTGTTATTTTTGATACACTACTACCTTACGAGCAATTAACGCTTTTTCCGATGGAATGGAACAACTATTTTCGTTGATTTCTTTTCTTTTTTTTTCTTTCTGTTTTTCACTTTTCAGGATACTTCTCTTCTGAGCCTGTTCACAGATGATCAAGTTGTTCTTTTGCACAATCGGACCAAACCAGTGAGCAAAGGGGAGTTTCTCTTGACTCACTTTGGACAAGCGGTTTTTCAGCATTTTTCAACTTCACCAAAACTCCTACTTGATCACCTGTTTTCTCAACTTCAGAATCCAACAAAGTTACACATTCAGCTTCTCTTGAAATTTATTTCTTTTGTGTCTGGCAGTGGCATTGGCTGGGGCAGGGGCAACATCAACAGTTCCAAAATTACTAAGAATGAGTAAGTGCTTTTAATTATTCTCATTATTTCCTTATGTGTTCATGATGAAATGAAAACTTTGACCTGAGAAGTGAGAAACACTCCTATGAATGCAATGCAATGCAGGGATTGTGTGTTGTGTTGTGTTGTCTTGTGTCGAATCGTGCTGTAAAGTGTACGTTAAATGTATAGGCCTATGCACCCATTTTGGCAGTTATTTATTGCTTTGTCTTTTCTTTATGTTTTTGTTTGTTTTCTTTGATTGGTATGTGTTTTGTTTCTACCAAGTACCTGTTTTTTTTTTCTTTCAACATTTTGTTGCAACAGCAATTACACACATTAACGCAATTAAACCAGCTTGTGGCTGTTTAGTGGTGGTAATGGAAACTTAAATAAAGCATGCAGTTAAAAATTGATAGTCCAAGTTCCAGGTCATTTTCAGTCAAAAGTTTTGGTAAAATTTATCTCCTAATTTTACAACTTTTGAATTTTGTGGCGTTAGTCTTTTTTGGCCATTTTAGTTTTATTTTTTCTTTTTTTTTTTCAAGTAAATTTACTGAGAAATTTCATTCAGATGGCTTCACCTGCAATAACTTCTCAAGACTCTTTCCATCTTTCAGTCTTTTCAAAATTCTTCTTCATCGTGATAAAAAATCATTATCTGCTGTGCTGGTAAATTAATCTTTTCTTTTCTTTTTTTCATGAAAGTTAGAAGCATCCCTTTTGTTGTCTTAATTATCCCAAAAAATGGGGACCCAACACAACACATGTTGGAAGTTCTGGGCGTGAAGAATTAGAACCATTGGCAGCATGTCAGCGATTATGAAACAGTTTGCCGGAGAAAAACTGCACAAGGTGATGGTTGAAAAAGGTTGTTCAGCTGCACTAACGTCATGCTGCCCACCCAAAAAAAGAACTTTAAGAAGAGGAAGCGAGTTTCACTCATCGGTTGTCTTAACAGCGAATGGATACGTAGGTCATTCAGAAAGTTATCATAAGGTCAAGGTCAAGAGCACCATTGTTTGCAATTCGGAAACTTCTGTCACAATGATTAGATGGACTTCTTCTGGCTCTGGATATATTGAAGCTTTAAAACTTTAATTTCTTCCTTCTCTTTTTCTGGTCAAATCATGCAGTATCTGTCAAATAACTTGGAAACCGTTTTAACAAAGGAAATGGCGCTTCCCTTCCCTTCCCTTCCCTTCCCTTCCCTTCCCTTCCCTTCCCTTCCCTGTCCACAAGTGAGTGAGGCTCATTATGTTCAATTGCTCCATCTAAAGAATGCTGTGGACTTTCTGCAATTGTTATTTTTTACACACTATCGCCATCTTTTGTCTTCTGGTTCAAGTTCTGAGAACAACAGAAAATTCTCATGTGTTGTATCTATATCCAAGCCACAACACAACTGCAATTGTCATCATCATCAATTGAAAAAATTGGAAATTGGTTGTCATCTATCCAACTTGACAGTCATGCACTTTTTTATTTTCTAGCAAGAAAAGGAGCTCACAGAATTTTGATACCGAATGTGGTTGTTTATTAATTTATCAATAAAAAAACCTACAAATAATATCATGAGGGGCAGCTTGAGACAATACTTTGCGGGCAATACAAAATAAATAGACCAGAAATTCCTCACAACCTCCAAAAGAAAAGAAAAGAAAACACCTTCCTGGTTTGCCAAATGGGTCTCATGAGAATCGGGAAATTTCCAGGTTTCCCAAAGGTATCTCATGAGACCCAATTTCTTCCCCCCTGCCATTACTCAAATTTCGTGCCAAAAATGAGTTTTTGATGTCGAAATTCAAAAACAAAATGTGAAAAATTCAGCACAAATGCATCATTAAAAATGTGAAATATTCAGCACAAATGCCTCATTAAAATGTGAAAAATTCAGCACAAATGCATCATTAAAAATGTGAAATATTCAGCACAAATGCCTCATTAAAATGTGAAAAATTCAGCACAAATGCATCATTAAAAATGTGAAATATTCAGTACAAATGCATCATTAAAAATGTGAAATATTCAGCGCAAATGCCTCATTAAAATGTGAAAAATTCAGCACAAATGCCTCATTAAAATTTGGCATACAGGGAAGGAACTCTTGATGGCTCTCAAGACACTCGAAGGATTTGGGTCAGTCCGCTGTTTCTGGCAAATCATGTGGGAAAACCGGGAAAATCATGGAATCAGATTGATTCTGATCAATCACGTGGAAACAGGGAAAATCATGGAATCAGTTTGATTCGGGCAAATCATGCAGAAAAGGGAGAATCATGGAATCAGATTGCAGAAAACGGGGAAATTTATGATATCAGAATGATTCTGGCAAATCATGCAGAAATGGGGAAAATCGTGGAATCAGATCAAATTACTGAATTAACAAAAACATCGATCTGACCTATGTTGCCAGTCTTTGCTTTTTGCTGATGACTGTGCATTAATGAGAGAAATTGTGTCTCCCAATGATGTTCATTCCATAAATGATGATTTATTTTGCATAAGATTGAGCAGTGGTGCAGCGACTGGGAGATGCGGCTTAATGTTGGGAAATGTGTTGTGGTTTCTTTAACAAGAAAGACATCTCCTCTTATTGGCAAATATAACATCTCACATTTCGAATTACCTTTAGTAAACAGTGTGACATATTTAGGCGTTACTTTCACAAAAACTTTGAGTTGGGGTAAACATGTTGAAAATGTTGTTGGCAAAACAAACTCGGCACTGTTTTTTGTCAAGCATTCGTTTTTAAGGCCAGTAAAATTGTTATCTGCTGCCTGGGATCCCTATCATCTGATTGAGGTTGAAAAGCTGGAGAGGGTAAAGAAGGGCCGCATGTTTTGTGACAGGCTGCTATTCATTCTCCAGTAGTGTCACCAATTTGCTGTCTGTTCTTGGTTGGGTCTCCTTGGCCAAGTGCAGGAAGGCCTCCCGCTTGGTGGGTCTTTTTAAGGGGCTAATAACGTTGGTGGATGGTCAAGTATTAAGGAAAGCTTGTTACCCCCTGGTTACTTTGGTCGACATGACCATGCTTTCAAGTTACAATTTAGACCTGTCTGTAAGGATGTTGGAAAGTTTTCCTTTGTTGCAAGAACAGTGTGAGAGTGGAACTCCTTGGATGCAAAAACTTTTGGAAATGATAATGATATCAGCTCAAACACTTCCAGACAGAATATTCCGTATAGCCCACCAAGTGTTTTGTCATTACAGAAGTGTTAATTCTCCTACCTAACTTTCTAGTGTGTTCTGTTTTATTTGTATTTGTGTGACATGGCTGTCGAGCCTATTATTTAATTTCCTGTTAATTTGCTCCGGACTGTGTCCTGCAAATTAATTTCAATAAGATATAATAATGATCATGAATAATTATGGAAAATTGGGAATATGCATTTCAAATTAAAATTAAAAATAAACATCTAGTCAATTAAAACTATCCTGACGGCGCAATGCTTTACAATGAGACGTGATCGGTGCGAAACGTGAAGAAAAATAGTCCGGCCGACTCGTCGCACGACTGTCCAGTGATAACACCTGATTTGCTTCGTCCGCAGACGAACGCGAGCAGTGAGTTCACTGGCCTCGCGATACGTGCTACAAGGTGAACTGCTATTTCCAGCAAGACGGCGCTCCTGCTCACTGTTGGCTCTCAGTTCGAAATACCTGGACGATGTCTCCCTGGCCGTTGGATTGGCCGCGGCGGGCCACTGGCGTGGCCCCCATGTTCCCCAGACCTGAACCCGCTGGATTTCTTTTTTGGGGCCATCTCAAATCAAAGGTTTACTCACTACAGCCCCAAGACCTTGTGGACCTGCACGCCGGAATAGCAGCTGAGGCGACTGCCATCACGCCCGTTATGATCAGGAACGTGGTAACCGAATGGAGGAACCGACTCCACCACTGCATCGCAGCCGACGGGGAGCAGTTTGAGCATCTCCTGTTACGACAAACAAGCCAGGTTAGTGAACGGAATTATGTCAACCCAGTACTTTTAGACGATTTGAAAAACTGACAAGAAACTTGCATTTTCATCGTTTCTAACCACTCGTTTTGAAAACACAGGCATGCATCCAGTGGCTACCGCCAGCAGCGCAGCCATAAGGATAGTTTTATTTGACTAAATGTGTATAATTTTCTTGCAAAAGATTCTGGTATGTTTTGTCTGCTTGTTCAGAATTATTGAGGCTTTTTGAAATAACGACTTGTGGTGTGTGTCATTTAAAAAATTGTTTTCTGTAAGTGTGAAGGAGATGGGTTAATATTAGCACAAAAATTTTTTTTTTTTTGTGAAAAACATTTGTCGATTGCATGTTGCGTTGTTTTTCTTTTTCTTTCTACCTGCAGAAGTGGCAAGCAATTTGTGGCTACAGTTGCTTGCTGTTGGTCAAAGCTTCGTCACTGGGTTGGATTGTTGACTGGTGCTGGCACAGGTCAGAGTCAGAATGGCATCAGTGATCAGGAACAGTTGAAGTCAACACCAACTCCTCCTCCTCCAATACCATCATCGTCTGACCAGTTTTTGATGACTTCAGTTGAAAATCTTCTCAAAATTGATTCAAGTTTTGCTCAGTTCCCAGAAGTATTCTCCTACTTCTGTCATCTTCTGAGTGATAGGAATTTGAAGCTAAGTCGAAAGCTGACTTGTTTTAAGGTGATTGGTTCATTCCAACTGAAGTGCTCCAGTAATCCAGACTTGGATGCAAAGTTGAGGTTGGTGCTGTGGGGTGGGGAGTGGGATGGACCACCACCATGATCGAAGAAGACACTTTGTTTTTGTTTTTTTTTTTTTTTTTTTTTAAATCATGGTTTATGTCTGCTGCTGATGTAAGGTTCATGAGAATTCTTTCTTTCCCCCAAATAGTTGTTGAATTGGTTGCGAACAATTAATTCTTTTTCTTACTTTACAACTATTTACTTACAACTTTTATCAACTTTTACCAAAAATCAAATGCAAATGCTGTGGCAGGATGAGATGAGGATTAACTTATTTCATTTGGTGTAATTATTGTTTTTGCATTGGTTCTTGTTGTTCTGCTTGTTGATTCGACTTTCCAGGTCGGCTGGAAAATATTCTTTTTTCTTTTTTTATTTTGTTTATTTTTCTGGGATGGGCTCCCGTTTTTATCCAGGTGAGGGGCTTGTTCCTATTTTTTACACTTCCGAATGAGGGTTTGGCAAATTTCAGTTGGTTCACATGGCATACAGGCAGTGCATCTGCAGAACATCTAATCAACACTGTCAAGTCTTAATTCTTCATTTATCTCACTGAACATTGGATTTTGTGATTGATTACAGAAGTTGATTTTTTCTCCAAACATGGCACAAATTTAATAAATGTCATTATCATTTGTTGTTTTAACTAAGCATGGCCACAGTATCAATAAACTAAACAGACAGCAGTACCAATTGCTAAATCAAATGCCTTTTGAAAAATTCCATTCCACAAATTCCTGAAGATTGCAAGAATTTTCAGATGAAGAGCTTTTTAAAATTGCTGTTTGACAGGAAAGGAAATGGGGGGGGGGTTCAACATGAGATTTTAAGCCTTTCTGTTGATAAATCAGCTATATTATGTTAGGAAAGGGACCCAAACTCAGCAAACCATAGTTCAACCGCCCCCCACGCACTCCATGGGCCGAAAACTAGAGAAAAACTAAATTTTACTTTTATTTCAACACTATCCAATGAAATTTGAACCTTCAAAATGAAATTGCCAAAAAATAG
>JASGXE010005326.1:0-23790 GCA_030068105.1 Sinentomon sp. SZTP_YWyxl
GTTCATGTTAGCAGATTGCAGATTGGTGGAAACCACTTCCGAGATAAAAAAAATCTGCCAATTGAGTTCGGATATGCAGAGTTTTCCAATATTTGTTATACACGCACATAGTTATTTTGCTGATTGACCGACAAAAATGCATACCTGTGGCCGGGCGTCAACCCCATTCACAGTTTCAAAGTTTTTCCCATGGTTTTTCTTTCACCCGCACTCCAAATCTAACGAATATGATGCTCCTTTGCTCTTTACCTCATGAAGGTGTTGCGAGTGAAAACGTATATTTCATATTGATTGCATTTCTAACAGAGAGGTTTATTTCATGCATCCTGTACTTGTTTCTTGGAGGGCGAAGTCCGGCTTTGATGCCATGCTTTTGTTTTCTTACGATTGGAATTAACCGACAGGCAAGGACGGGCCAAATAGAGACGGCCAGGCATATCTGATAAAACAACAGCCGTTTGACTTTCAATGTTTTGTGATCAAAAGGTCATATGTCCATGGACTTATGACCTTTTGATTCCGAAGCAGAATTTTGCACTGAATATTTCAGCCATTTTGGCAGTTTGAGAATGTCAGACATCCGACGCTTTGATTGCAAACTGTGCACGCATGCACGGCGATCATGTTTTCGCTCTTGACTCAAAATGGCTAAAATGTGGACATATGACCTTTTGATTCTCACTGATTCAATTAATATCTTGAATTTTACTTTAGTAATCTTAAGTGTCATGGCGCCTTGGCATCTGCTACAAATTGGTTTGGTGTTTTGAAGATGGTGATGATACTAATCATTCCCCACCCCACGCAGATCGAGTGTGGCAAGGTTGAGGCCCATCACTCCGAGGCCAGAAGATCCAAGTTTCTGTGCAGTCGGAGAATTTTAACATGGTTGCTGGTGTTTTGAAAAATTGGAATTCCCCGAGTTTATCAGGTTTTCCAGGAGGATTCTCAGGTTTTTTCCAGGATTGATTATGGGTTCAAGATCAAGAATGGGTCGTTGAAGAAATATAAGACTTGGTGAAAAATGGCAAGACAAGAATGTTCCTCAGGTGTCAAAATTTGAAATTCAAGAAAAAAAATGTTTTAAAAATGGAAATTTTTGGAAATTTTCAATTTTCCAGGGTTTTTTTTTCCAAAACTCCCCGAGATTTCCAGGTTTTCCAGGTCACAAAAAAATTCCATGAGTATTCCAGGTTCTCCAGGTTGGTAGCAACCTTGTTGAAGTGCGCCAACCCATTGCAGGCCGTGCAACAAGAAATGGGCGCTCATGGTATGGTGAGAGATGCTGTTACAATACAAGAACTCGAGATCACCACCTGGAAAATGGCATGGATTGAAGCGGTGATTTTGCGACCCAAGTTCTGCGAAATGGGTCATCACTGCTCCCGATCAACGCAACCTTCCAATAACTTTTCAAGTGTTTTTTACTGAGATTGTTCAATTTGATTTCCATTTGACACAAGTGATTTCAGGAAAAGACAATTTCACGTCTGTTCGGTCTGTTTGTATAACAGCTTGTCTGAGTCTGAGGTTGTTGTTTCCTTCATTGACGATCACACACAGCTGACAAGCATTCTGCCAAAATTTTCAACAAATGTCAGCCTACGATTGAAACCAAATTTTCGTTTTCTCGCATTGGTGACATCTCCAAAAAAAAAAAAGAATTGCCGGATGACTCAAGAATCGACGAAAAAGTTGTGCTTGCCAGGCACCGAAACGTGCGGATTAAAACACGAAACGAACATTTGATCCAGCTGGGGGAAAAGTGAACGTGTCTGACATGCTTTTGACATCAATTCCAATAATTCCATTTCGAAACAGATTCCTTTTTCAAATACATCCTGAACAATCAACAAAGCCCCTTTTACGTACAAAAACAGGCATCTTACGGGCACTAAAATTTGATGCAAAGCATGGGAAGACGGAAGCGGTCGAAGTGTTTTGCCGTCACACCTGGCGTTTGCACAGGTGCAGATGAATACCCTGAAAACTCAACGAGAAGGTGTCAAAATGCATATTGGTGGCAATAAAATGTTGCCAGGATTTGGCCAGGTGATTTCAGATTTCATGGATTCCGCTCGCACTTTGTGCAGCAGATTCCAGATGGCTTTCTTCCCAAACAATTTTTAAACTTATCAAAAACCTTTTGTGAGGTTCGACGTCGGCGGTCATCAAGATCATTTTGCATTACTTGACATGTTCGAAGCCGAGAAAAGCACCTGCCGCGGGGAAATTTACCTCATTTTTGACCCGAATTTTGGACACGAAGTTTGAACTCTGCCAGCACTGCAGGTTCCAGTCTTGAAGCGGGGTGTGCCTTGGTAATCGTTCGGGGATTTCAAAGGCAGGGGGTAATCGGTCTGGGAACTGATTCCTCACAAGCTGGAGAAATTTTTGTGATCATTTTGGGACAAGACAATGTTGGTGCTCAAGAGACCATATTTCCAACCAAGGAACTAAAATTAGAGGTTAGGGAGCGGCAAGTGAACTGCATGGGGTATTTTTGGCAAGGACGAGGCCATTGCCACTTTTAAACGACGTCCCTTGAATTTCACCCCATGATTTCAAAAGTAAAAATTGCAAAATTTCTCCAGCTTTCGAAAACTTCGTTCCCTAGACAGTGATCCCCCGTGCCCTTGAAACCACGTCATGATTTCCGAGCCACACCCCACTTAACGACGGGCGCCCGCAGTGCCGTCATAGTTCATCTAGGGTCAACAAGTTCAAGGTCGACGGACAAAAAATGAGGTCAATTTCCCCGACCGGCAGATACTTTCTAACGTTCAAATACGTCAGGAACAAAATGGCCTTGAGCGAAAATTTGAGTGGTAACTTTGAGTTTCGGGGGAATGGTCAACCCGACAGAAAGAACAAAAAGAGAAATGATTCTGATTTATGATTTACTGTTTTGTTTATTTTATAAATAACTGGTAAGAAAATAGACGAGAGGTCAAAGGTCAGCACAGTGGTCATCGATATGATCATGAACGGTACAAGAAGAAGAGCAGTGCGAGCGGACAGGACTGGACAGGACAGATATCAAGCCAAGCGGACATGACAATCATGAGATATAACATGTGTGAAGCAAATTTCGAAAATCAAAATGGTGTCGACCAGGTAAAAAAAATTAAAATCTGAATAATGAGCAAAAATGAACGAAACTGTTGGAAAAAGTGAATGGAAACAGACCGTTGCTGCAACGATAAGTCGCCAATCGTTGCTTTATCAAGCTGGAATTTACAACAAAAAAAAAATGAAAAATTGAGAAATCAGCCGTTTGGAGTTTCCTTTGCTCTCTGGTACAAGAAATTGAAATTTGGTGGTCTGCAAGGTTTCTAAAAGGTGCAGTTCCATTGTGTCATTTTATTGACGTCACAAAATGACGCGAGGTTGTCATTAACAAAAAAACTATTTGGGTTCCAGTTTGTCACTACCTGTGTCACAAATGACATTTTGACAAAGTGCAGTGATCTCCCCAACTTTCAAAAAAGAAACGAAGCGTATTTGAAACGCAGCACTTTGACGCATCATTTTGATGACACGCACGGTGGGGAGCACGGCTCCGTGTATAAAATACACGGTGTATTTTGACGCGATTTCCATTCGAAATGACGTTGGCGCCCGCGATTTCTTCGATGATCAACGTGATCCCGTTAGGTCATTTATGAATTCATCTGTTGACGCATCACAAATGACACTTTAAAAGTGGCACAATGGAACCACATCTTCGATCTTACATCAACATCAAGAGTGTAAAGGAACCTCTACATACCTCTCTTCTACCTCCATCTCACTCCCCTCCACTACGAAGGTTCCTCTACAGTCGTGGTCGTCCTAAGGATGGGATGTTAAGTTTAGGAGGTCCCGTGTGCAGCATCACACTGCACATGTGAAAGAACACCTAGCTCAAGCCAGGTCCATGACAGAGGCTTGGCAAGTTCACTACGGTGAAGCCACATGACACAAGACACGTCTGCACTATGCAGCGCATGACACTGTTCGGGGAATCCTGAGGGTTGGCATATGCCATAAAACTGATCAGAGTCGATTCCGTTGAATGCAGAGCGGATTTGGGCAACGGTTATGGGGCATTGTTCTCCTTGCGAGCCCAAGTTCTGCAACAACGCTCTGCCCAACCACCGGCCGTATGTATGACTGTCAGCTCAATGTCAAATGATGAAGAAAAAACAGTCATTGGAAGCAACAACATTGGGGGCAGAATCACATCCAACAAGAGGAGAAGTTACAGCAGAGACCATATTATCCACAAACAAGTCATGTCTCAAAATACTGATTGCAATAGGATTACGATTATTGGATAATCGGAACACAAATCCAACGAAGCATCAAACAAAACACCAAAAAATAAAAAAGAATTAGAAAAATATTTGGATGTTTTCTTATTTTCAGCATTGTTACAACAGTTTTTCAAAAAATTATAATTTATTTATTGCTCGCAAGACCACGGTTCAAAATGAGGACATGCTGGTTGTTGCCCTTTCTGGGATGGGGAACAGATCCAGGAACTGACCCCCAAACCCACCCAACAACGATCCAAACCAACTCCTTTCCCAGGTGCTAATTTACATTGTCTGTCTGACTGCAACGATTGAATCATTTTGAGGGTCTTGATTGGTTCCCACAGGCTTCGTATTGCCGCATTGGATTTGTGAGCAAAGCCACAGTCAGCACGAGTTTGGATAGGTTTGGGTGTGTTTTGAGCAAGGTTAGAGACAGGGTAGTTTAAGTTTGGGGTAAGGTTGTGCAGGATAGGTTGGGTGAGTTTAGGAATAGGATAGGCTTGGTTTGGTTGGATAGGCCAGGTTTAGAAAAGCTTGGACGGGTTGGGGTGGCTTTGGAAGGTTGCATTGAGTTAGGATTGGTTCAGATCGATCAGACAATTCAGGTAAGCACAATTCTTGGGGCTGTTCAACTGCAGGATTGGGTGGCTTGCAAGCAACCCAAGTTTGCACTGGGTGGGCCAAGGACCTTTTAAAAAAATGAAAAATCAGAGACATGCAAAAATTGGGATGTGGTCCGAGAAAAAATGATTATAATAGATTTGGGGGTGGTGGGGTAAAGTACTTACATCACTCAAGATTAGGAGCTTCTACAAAAAGACTCTCCGGGGGTGGGAGCAGAATGCAGGGCGGTTGACGATCGGAATGCCCCACCGCCATGGGCCCATACATTGCAGTGGCGTTTGAACCAGTGGTCCAGAAATATCGCAAAGTGTTTGCATATAATAAATAATAGGCTGAACAATTTTTTCAACAATTCAAGTATTTTCAATACAAGAACAAATGAAACAATGTAGGTAATTCCTTTTCCAGTTAGTAAAATTGCAAAGTTAATAATGAAAGTTCACTTTGGTTCTTAACATTTTTGGAAACGGCACAAAATTAAAAAGAGTTGCACACACAAAAGTGTCGAAATATGCACAAAAAGTAGACATAAGAAAGAAGGGTTGAAAACACATGGTCATTGGGCCCCATCTGCGGCAGCCCCAAACGCCAATGCATGGGACACAGGACCAACAGAGTACACGCTACTGCGGATGCAACTAAGTTGACCAAAATAGCTTGGGCAGGGCCACAAACGGAACCGAAGGTACTGTCTGTAGAACCATCATTTCCGGTTTTCATGGCGGGACCCTTCTCAATTCTGAAAGATCTGGGCACAGATCAGTGAACAAGTTTTGGGGCGGAGACCCCCACTGACAGGTTCCGAAGCGGATGCACCATGGGGTTCCAAGGGGCTGAGCTGCTGGGGGGTCTGGGGGCTGTATCACCCAAAAGCTTATGAACTTTTGTTATTTAGGGTTCATTTTGGGTGCGATATTCGTGTTGCAGAAATGTGGAGGACTATTTGTGATTTCCAGGGAGGTGCAAGCGAACCCGCTTGTAGTCTCTCTGGGGGTAGTCACCCCTTGCCCTTCCGAAATGATGCCCCTTGCCGGTGTTAGGGAAAACGTATTGAGATCTGCACCAAAGAGATCAGATTGCACATCATCCAGCGGGATTTCATGGCCAATTCGGTGAACGGAAATGCAGCAAAATTTTGATTTCTGTGCACGAAGCCATTTATTTTTGGAGTTTTTTCACCGTCGCGAATGACGAACCCAAACGTGGAACTAGTCCTTTTAGAGTCCTGTCAGAATGTTTATCATGTTTCTGAGCATGAAGAGTTAACTTTGGGGTGTGGTGGGGGTCAAGGGTCCCTTGGAGACAGGATGCAGATAAAACGATGCAATTGCAAAAACAGAGTAAACACAAGGCACCAAGAGAAGAAAAATACACTTTCACACAGGTGTAACAGTAGAAAAATAGCAGAAAGATGTGTCACTTGACAAAGAAATGAATTTGAACATGAAGAGGCCAGCGACCGATTTCGACACTGGTCGACTTCGGGCAAAGCCCAAACACATCCGGAATGTCCCAAATACGTCAAGGGAATTTCCAATCGCAATGCTAATACTGCACTGGAAATGGTTCCGACTCTCACGATGCAATTCCCGAGAAAGTTGGCAAAGCGACTAAATTCCCATGTTCGGGCAAATTTTGATCCATTACTCACGGTCAGGGCTAAATTGGCCCAACGCTTCAATGGTCGCCAAACTGATCAGTCTTTATCTGGGCAAAAGGCCCAAAATCCCAAAGTCCATAACTTCGAAGGTCGACAATGGCCCAGCAATATCTCGGCAAAGTCCAGAGAACATCAGGTCTGCAGGCCCAAGAACAATCATTCGTCGGCAAAGCCAAGAAATCATCCTGGCCCAAAAATGCAATATCCTTGGGAATGCAGTGGATCTGGCTGTAAAAGAACCCCCAAAATTGCAAAGGGTTCAAAATGAGATCGGGGGTGAAAATCCGTCGCTTGCCCTACTGGGAACAGGGCAAATCGTTGTCGTTTGGAGAAAAGTGTCGAATCCAAACCGATTTTCTTCCGTCGGCAGAAAATGTCACGAAAAAACCTTGGATTTTTTTTGACAAAAAAAAAAAAAACAAACGAAAATGCCAGGTCGTGAGAGCACGTCAAAGCACTGGCCTCACCTGAGGATGGGTCATCCCTCAGGTCATCAGGAGGGTGACCCGTGTCCTTCAACAGAAACACAAACAAACAAAACTTAACCTAGTAATACTGTCAAATTCTTACTCTAAATGGAAGCAGAAGCGAACTCAACTTGAAAAACGCTACCTAACTAAGAAAAAGGCCCAAAAACACCAAGGACGAAACGATACGATGAGGAGCAAGGTCAAAGGGTCAAGGAAAAATGACTAAGTTAATGAAAAAAGCGAAAAATGTGACCACAATCACGAACCTTCAAACACTCGCAAACAATGTGGGTCCACGAAGGCGTGTGCCGTTTCCCCAAGATATCCTCTTCAGGAAAAATTGCCCCATCTCCTTATGCATACGGAGCGGAAGAGGGTCATGTTGGGTCACTTCTGTGCAAAGCCTGGCTGCCGCTTGCATGCGACACATGGTCCAGTGTTTGAACCGCCTGTCATAACTTCAATGAGAAAAGAATCCGTTTGGAAATTCAAAATGTTGGCCAGGCTCAAAATACGGGGTCGTCGAGTGTCTCATACAGCACCTTTCGAACAGACACCATGCATTACACACTCTAAAATATGTTCGTTCACAACAAAATCCAGAAAGAAGATTTTGTGGCAGATTATGGCCACTTGCGGCACAGAGCCAGCAAGTGCCCACAAAAGCTGCTCTGGAAATTAGCCCACATTTGCTCACTTTTGCAGTTGGAGCAGTGAGTTTGGTGCACCTAATGTTTTTGTGAATATATTCCCCAAAAACTGCAGCCAGAATCATAAAAAATACCAGAAAGAGCAAACCCTCTGTCCCCTCAGAAAATATCGGCCCAAAACAACAAAGGTCACGAGCCAAATTGAAGAACGGTCCCAAAATTGGCCTCAAATGGAGCAGGCAAACACACACACACATACACAATCACACAACTATTTTTGTTTGGTGGAATATTAGCAAAACGTTACAAAACTAAAAGCGTAAGCAAAATGAGGAACTAAACAAATCTACAGGTTACAGAATGGTGTTGCGGGTCACAGGTCATGAGTCCTAGACCACAGAAACGCCCACGCCCACCCCCACACCGAGGTGCGGTACGGGTGAGCGGAGGAATCGGCAGTTTGCACACCAATTGGGCAAAAACAGCTTAAACGCTAGACGACATCGTCTGAGGTCAACAGCCGAGATGACTCCAGGTCATCGTAAGGCCACCACGGGACCCGTTCAAGAAGGGCCCATAAAATTTGAGTCCGCGGTCAAAAAGGTCAAAGCAAAAATTGGCGAGGACAAACACAAAATTATTGTTGTTATCAAAAGGAATAAAAAACTAAATAATTTAAGTTACAGAAACTTAACGGAACCAGAATATGTAAAAAATGAACAAAAACGGCCTGGGTCAAAGGTCACCGAGGGCAGGTCTAAAAAAATAACCACTCCGCACTCCCTCAACACTTCAGCTGTCGTCAGAAGCTCCCCGGCACGCTCCGACTGTCCGAAAAACGATGACCCCATGCCCATGTAGGCTGAGTGATTATGGTGACCCCCGCCACTGGGTCCACCAGCCGAGCCTGACCTGACTCCGGCCGGTGACCCCGACTGGATGATGTAGTAGGTCAGTCGGCAGGGCAGACAGCACTGGTTCAACTGGTAGAACTCGACCAACTGGAGGAGGTCGTAGAAACGAGTCCGACCTTGGTCGAGGGAGTAGCAGACGACCTCTCGCACTGGGTCCATGACCTGAGAAATTATAAGAATAAAAGGTCAATTAATCTGGAAGTGAAAATCAGATGAACAAAGGGTCACATGATCAAACAATTAAGAAGCTGTTGTGCTTTGCTATCAGGAACACATGTTATGTGGACATGCAAACTCCGGGGACGTTTTTCAGGCTTCATCGGTGGATGTCAAGCAATAGGCAGTCACCAGCCAGTTGGTTGACAACGAGCAGTATCCATTGGTTGTGAGGGCAGAAGGTAAGGTCATGTTTGGTAAGCATAAAATAAGAAAAATGCAAAATGTAAATCGCAGCGGAATAGTTGGTTTCACCAAATCCATCTGCTGGTGGTTTTGAAGTTTCAGGGTTGCCAGCCATTTCCCAGATCTCAATTCGCTGACTTTTCTAGGTCCGTTGCCAGGAAACTCCAGGCCCTTTTCTGGCCCGATGTCTCATAAAACTGTCAATTTTCAGTATTTTCTTGAAAGAATTCCAAGAATTTCACAGCTTGATGAAAAACATTCATTTTGAAAAAGAAGCAAAAAAAGCACTTTTGACAAAAATTGGCTCGAATGTTCCAAAAGAGAGGCTCAAACTGAGTAATTTGACTGGAAAATTCCCTTTTGGCATTTCGATTTCCCTGACTTTTCTAGGTTTGGCAAAGCTCTTGAAATCCCCGACTTTTCCAGGTTCTTTTTTCAAATTCCCTGACTTTTTCAGGTTCTCCAGGTCGCTGGCAACCCTGAGTTTTGCCCATGAGACTGTCGGGACAAGAGATATGGGAGGACGGGAACCCAGGCGAAACCTGAGAACAGAAACATTTAATTTCTGTTTCATGTGGAACTTGAAACCCCCAGGAATGGTGGTGCTGTGGCAAAATTTCTGCCAAATTTTGTGACAAAGAAGAAAACGACAGTGATTCTCGCCGCTCAACCAAGATATGAAGATGTATCCTGAAGATGAATCAAAAAACAGCCTTTGAGAAAATGGCACCAGTCTCAATTTAGGCAACAAAAAATTCGTGGGACAAAAACAAACGGGGGACCAAAACAAGACAGGTGACCAAAACAAACGGGGGTTAAAAACAGTCGGGGGACCAAAACAGATGGGGTACCAAAACAAACGGGGGACCAAAATACGTAAACAGGGTACCAAAACAAACAGGGGTAAAAAACAAACGGGTAGACAAACACCTGGTGGTCTTGATAGGCTTTTGAGTTTGGAAATATTGCTGCATTCTCGGGATGGGGAGAAGGGTCGCCAGTTGTGTAGGGGTGCAAATTTTGCAGATAATTCTGTAGCGAAGTTAGTAACATGCAGATATCATCGCAAAAAGTTCTCAAGTGAACCAAGATTGCTGTAACCATTGGCATCTGTTCTAATCGTGGTGGCAGCACCTTTTGTAAAGCAATTTTCTAAGCAAAAATGTACATCCCTCACCCCTAAATCCAGGCAGGTGATCACACGAAATCCAGGCGTAGTTTGGATTTCGGGGGGGGGGGGGTTGTCCAAATCTGGACGGGGTGCCAGCAACAGAATGCATAACTTTAGATGCGGAATCCATGGAGGTCTGGCAAACCCACGGACAAAAAAGAGGCTGCTTTCAGGGGCCGAGGGATCAAACTTACGATGATGATTTGAGTGTGGAATACTTTTCCATTGCAGGCAAATGACAGGACAAAGGCTCCAGGATGACTCCTCGATTCACGGACAAGGAAAATCCTGAAAAAGTGAAAATTGTGGAAGTACAAATTACTTTGCTCTGGAGACCTTTGACATTGATTATAAAATGGGATGCCAGATTAAAAATGTTTCCTGTTTCCAACACTGTTGCAAACACAATCGATCCAATCCTCGAGGCCAAATGTCAAGAGAAGGAGTCAGCTTT
This sequence comes from Sinentomon sp. SZTP_YWyxl, assembly GCA_030068105.1. Classification (NCBI taxonomy): domain Eukaryota; kingdom Metazoa; phylum Arthropoda; class Protura; order Sinentomata; family Sinentomidae; genus Sinentomon; species Sinentomon sp. SZTP_YWyxl. Next base: position 10,647 of record JASGXE010005326.1, read on the forward strand.
CCACACATCAGTCAGACCGGGCACTCTTGAGGGTCCACTCTCCCCTTCAACTCACTGGCTGCCGAAAGGGACCAGAGTTAAAAAGTTACTTGGTTTAGTAACCAGTAACTGGTTTACCAGATCAGGTTTTACTGGATTACCAGAGTAAAGCCATTGGTTCGGTCTCAAAAATGTCCAGGCATGGGTGACAGTGGTCCCTTCCTTCGGTGCATTATTGGAACACGTTTCCAATTTGCTGTCGCTCACAAGTATTTCGGAGCACATGTGTTTGCCCTCGATTCCTGTGACAAGACTGCTCTGAAAACACACCCACGGCCGTGTTCCCCATTGCAACTCACCCGCAAGTTCAACTCAATAACCAGTTCAACAGACAGATGTGTTGTGAAAATTTAATTTCTATGCACAACGCTCATTCCTTTTCCAATGTTGCAAAAAATGAATCCGTCTGTTGAACTGGCTAATGGGCCGATTTTTTAAACGAAGCCCATCTTTTGGGCCGCGGATTATTTTTATTTTGTGTATAAAATTGCATTGAAAAAAGAAACAATCCACGGCCTAAAAGATGGGCTTCCTTTAAAAAATCGGCCCATTGAGTTGAACTTGAGGGTTGAAGAAAGCGTTCCGAACACAAAGTGTTTTCAATCAAACATGTCTACATAAGAGCAAGACGAACATAGCATACCCATCCACTGTCCCGTGTTTGGTCAGCAGTCTTGCGGCAATCTCCCGCGACATTCCGCTGTGGAACCACGGTTGTGTTACATGGATCCCCATGTCGAGACCCAACCCGGTTGGAAGCGGCAAGGAGTGGGGGGCCGAGCCTGGTGAGCCGGGCCTCATGGTTGGCCTGATTCGCCTCTTCCATGAGTATCCTTCGGCCACAGCGACGACCTTTGCCTCCCTGGGGTCGTCGATGATCCGACCCACTTTGCCGGTGAAGTCCATCGCCACCCGTGACCTGACGCTCTCCTGTTGGGAATGAGAGTGGGATAAAAACGGTTTAAAAAACGCCACAACCATAATGACGGATAAGATTTCCCGGATACCTTTTGATCAGCTGCCCTGTTGGAAAACTTCAATTAAAAAAAAGAACATTAATGCCAGCCAACACAAAAATTTGATCCAAAATTTGCAAACAAAATTTGTTGCGAGCCTCTCCAGGAACTGTCAAAACCCATGGAATTCAAGAAATGAAATTCCTGGTTGAAATTCCGAAGATCCTGAATGCCAAACATGTCTCCGACTTCACGTTGCATTCCATTCGAGGATTCTTAGCGAGTACGCGCTCATGCATGCTTAGATGGAAACCCTGCAACAGGTGGAAAGACGCATCTGCATAGAAAAAAAGTTTCACCGTATGTTTGAATTGGAGGAATGCAAGCATGGAATGTGGTCAGCCTAATCTGGCCTTTTGTGGATTTACGTTTCTATCTGTATTTTTTTCGGCGAACGAATTTTGAAATCTGGTATTCAGTGGACCAGAGTTTCAATTTGGTACTTTGTATTCAGCAACTTGTTTCAATCTGGTGTTTAGTGGACTCAGTTCCAATTCGATATTTATGGACTTGTTCTGGTCTTTGTCTCAATATGGTCTCAATCTGGTCTTTGTGGAGTTAGTTTCAATCTGGTATTTCGTGGACTTGTTTCAATCTGGTATTTAGCGGACTTGGTTTCAATCTTGATGGACAGTTTTATCTGATATTTAGTGGACTTGATTTCAATCTGGAATGAAAAAAGTGGATTGACTCACATTTGGTACTTGAAAACTGGAGTATTCCTTTGATATTGCAGTTGGACTCACACCGGAACCGTGTTCACTGCCACTGTTACTGTTACTACTGTGGTTGGTCTTCAGTTTCAGACTAAAGTAGTTCTCTCTCAGCTGTCTTCCGTACTGAAATAAACAAAAATGAAAAGAAAAAAAGGTAAAAAATGGAGCAACCCTGAGATGTGTCAAGTTGCAAAAATAACCTTGGAATTGTTTAGTCAGAACGCTTTTCCACCCATAAAAGTGTAAACTCACCTGGTCAAATCAAAGTTTTTAGTTGGTCTGGTGTGTACAGTGGTGGAAAAAATAACTGCCGAGAACACTCTTTTCACCATTTGACTGTGGCCCCCGTTATCCGAGCAGAAATAAAAGTGTCCCATTGCAACATAGGTCAAAAATGTAAAACTTTAATTTCTGCGGAGTTTAGTTTTTGTAAAACCGCATTATTGCTCCATTTGATTACATGCACCCGACAGTCATTTTTTCTATGCCTTAACAATCAGCAGTGGAAACCTTTCCAGCGAATTCGAAAAACTTGCCGAGCGAACTGCAATTGCAGAAATGTCTCAAGTCTTTGTTATTTCACCCCCCACCTTTGATCATGTGAGTGCGGGACAAAGGGCAGGGTACAAAGGAGTTCGAAATTCGAACTCACACAATGAGAGCAAAATGATTGATAACGAATAAAGATGTTCTTTTGAAAGCTTTTGAGAGAGTAAAGGTGAAGAGTAAATGTTCCTTTGGCGCTTTTGAGAGGGCTTCTGGGAAAAATTTTGCTTTGGCGAGAGGAGAGGCAGAGGTGACGAAACTGTTCTTTTGAAAGCTTTCGAGAAAAACTTCAAATCTTTTGAGAGAGTAAAGGTGAAGAAAAATGTTCCTTCGGAGCTTTTGAGAGGGATTTTGAGAAAAATTCTATTTTGGTAGATTTTGGGAGGGATTTTTGAGAAAAATGTTATTTTGGGAGATTTTGAGAGGGATTTTTGCGAAAAAATGTTATTTTGGTAGCTTTTGGGAGGGATTTTTGAGATAAATGTTCTTTTGGAAGCTTTTGAGAGATTTTTGAGAAAAATTTTATTTTGGTAGCTTTTGAGAGAGGAGCGGTGTCGCCTGCTCGAGTAAAAACAAGTTGGCAAGTACTAAACTTCATGACAACTGACCTTTGCCAGTCGAAGGGCGGTCATCCAACACCTCCGCGACTGGTCATCCTCGCAAGAGAGGCACTTCATCGTCACACCCCCGTCGACTCCAGCACCAGCTGACCCATCCTTGGAGTTGTCGCCACCACCGCAACCACCAGAGGCGCTGCCAGGAAGCACCAGCTCGCAGGCCGAGGTCAAGTCGTCCCCGTCGAGGTTGTTCTGATCGGGGTCGGTCTGTCGGCAACAGATGCCGAACTCGGTCGGGGCTCGGAACTGGTTTTTGGCGTTCAGCGTCGAGTAGAAGACGAAGTCGTTGACGTTTGCAAACAGCTGCAGTTGACTGCTGTTCAGGTCGTTGTTCTGGCAACCGTTGTCGAGGTTATTCTAATTGGTGAGAAACAGAGAAAAAGACGATCTCAATAATGAAGTTAGCCAAGGATTCCAGGAACTCTGGAAAAAACCTTCCGGAAGATCTGGAAAATTCTGGAAACCCTCCGGAAAATTTGGAAAAATCCAATGGTGTTCCGAAGGGGAGATGCCATTCTCACATATCTTGACACAGGGTTTGATTTTTTATCCATTTTTATGAAACTATACAGGGTGGCCCAAAAAGTCTTTGGCCAAAAAAAAGGAAAAATGTATAGGTAAATTTTACTGTTTTGACAGATTCTGCGCTATTTCTTGCTCTCACCGGCAGCGCTGACTGCCAGCGGAAGGTGTAGTCCCGAATAAAGTGGTGACATCCGCGGTTAGAACTACAAAAAATTCTAAAATCACAAAATATGACAACAGCAAATTTATACTTTGCTTTGGACAAGGACTTTTGGGCTCCAGGTGATTTCAAACACTGATAAATTTGAACTTTTTGAGGACAACCTAGAGCAAGATTCCTGTCAGTATGCTCAAATTCTTGAAGGCGGATACATGGCCTCCTCTACAGCCTTGGCCACGACTTATGGCTTTTTTGTCGCAAATCCCGCTTTCAATTCCCAAGAAAAATTGCCCAAAAGTAGGGGCTCCTTGTCTCACTTTTTAGGAACGCTTAGCGCCGTTCCAAGGTTTGTTCACTCGGGTATTTCTGGGTCGATCTTTTGATAGCCGATTTCGGACTTCCTGGTCTTTATTAAGGGGTTTTAATGGTCTAAAAAGACCCAAAATCGTGTCTCAAACGGCCAAAATGCATTTATCAATTAGTTAAACTCAGAGGCAACTGGAAAAGATCTCCCATTCCGTCTCCTTCACGAGGGCACTGCCCTGAATCCTCACACAGGCCCATCTTCTCAAAGAGAGCACCGCATGTTCACGCCACTGCGACAGCGTTCCTTTGTCTTCATGCCAAAGGGACGCTCTTCATTGACTGTGCACCTCTCGCTGCTAGATTTTGACAACACTCATCGCATCATTTCGGACCACCCTGTGTTCAGCGACAAACACCTTTCGGCTTTCAGCGACACAAAGAAAGCACACAATAAGGTCATTTTTCTGACAGCTTGGGTTGCGCGTGGAGAACTAGACTGTGATATAGATTCCCCAGAGAAGCCTGGTGCCTTCAGATAATAAAACTAGTCGCCTGGCCGCACAATAAGCCCATTAAAGCCAAAACAGGCTGTCTCAAAAGAGTTGGGAAGTGCATTTTCGGCATCTGATGGAAGCGCAGCACAACCCAGGCTTCCGTCGGAAAAAAATCACGACCAAACAGAAACGAAAAGAAAAACGGTGGTCCCTGAAAACCGGACTGCCGGACAGGCAGAAAGAACCGCCGGACCGACCCGGACAGGTTAGGTTAGGTTAGATTAGGTTAGGATAGACTATCCTAACCTAATCTAACCTAACCTAACCCGTCCGGGTCGGTCCGGTGGTCCTGTCCGGGCCTTCCGGTTTTCAGGGACCACCCAAAATTGGCATGCAGCAATTTGGTACCGCAATCTGTACCGACAAATTTTAACGCCAGGTGAGTCATTTCATGCGAGACTGTACGTGGTTTCAATTCAAGCTTTTGGCTTTTTCGACGCAGTGTTTGCTCAGCGTACTGTTCATACAGCCATGAACATAAAGGAAGGAAACATTGCCTGAGAAAATCTGATCAAGATTTTAGCGAAATTAGCTAATTTTAATTTTGCTGTCGTGGATAAAAAAAAACTGGCGCAGTCTCACTTGAAAGACACGACCATCATCGGGAAGTGAAATTTCCAGATTTTTTGCAGTGCAGGCTGCGCAAAAACCGTTCTGATCCGTAACTCTCAACAGGAAAAATGCTGTCCGTATCTCTCAACAGGAAAAATACCGCAACTCTCAACAGGAAAAATACCGTAACTCTGAACAGGAAAATTACCGTAACTCTCAACAGGAAAAATACCGTAACTCTCAACAGGAAAAATACCTAAACTCTCAACTGGAAAAATACCGAAACTCTCAACAGGAAAAATGCCGCAACTCTCAACAGGAAAAATACCGCAACTCTCACCAGGAAAAATACCGTAACTCTGAACAGGAAAATTACCGCAACTCTCAACAGGAAAAATACCGTAACTCTCAACAGGAAAAATACCTTAACTCTCAACTGGAAAAATACCGAAACTCTCAACAGGAAAAATGCCGCAACTCTCAACAGGAAAAATACCGCAACTGTCAACAGGAAAAATGCCTTATCTCTCAACAGGAAAAATACCGTAACTCTCAACAGGAAAAATACCGAAAATCTTAACAGGAAAAATGCCGTGACTCTCAACAGGAAAAACACCGTAACTCTCCAACAGGAAAAAATACCGTAACTCTCAACAGGAAAAATGCAAAAACTTTCAACAGGAAAAATGCCGTAATTCTCAACAGGAAAAATACCGCAACTCTCAACAGGAAAAATACCGTAACTCTCAACAGGAAAAATACCGTAACTTTCAATAGGAAAAATACCGTAACTCTCAACAGGAAAAAAAAACGTAACTCTCAACAGGATAAATACCGTAACTCATCAGGAAATATGCCGTAACTCTCAACAGGAAAAATACCGCAACTCTCAACAGGAAAAATACCACAACTCTCAACAGGAAAAATGCGGTTACTCAACAGGAAAAATGCCGTTCCTCTCAATAAGAAAAATACCGCAACTCTCAACAGGAAAAATGCCGCAACTCTCAAGAGGAAAAGTACCGCAACTCTCAACAGGAAGAATACCGGAACTCTCAACAGGAAAAATGCCGCACCTAACTCTTAACAGGAAAAATGCCGCACCTAACTCTTAACAGGAAAAATGCCGCACCTAACTCTTAACAGGAAAAATGCCGCACCTAACTCTTAACAGGAAAAATGCCGCAACTCTCAACAGGAAAAATGCCGCAACTCTTACTGGAAAATAACGAAACTCTCAACAGGAAAAATACAGCAACTCTCAACAGGAAAAATCTGTAGGTAACTCTCAACAGGAAAAATACTGTAACTCTCCACAGGAAAAATACCGTTACTCTCAAGAGGAAAAATACAGTAACTCTCAACAGGAAAAATACCGTCCCTCTCAATAAGAAAAATACCGCAACAGGAAAAATACCGTAACTCTCAACAGGAAAAATACCGTAACTCTCAATAGGAAAAATACCGTAACTCTCAACAGGAAAACACTGCAACTCAACAGGAAAAATATAGCAACTCTCAACAGGAAAAACACCGGAACTCTGAAGAATAAAAATGCCGTTACTCGCAACAAGAAAAAAACCGTGACTCTCAACAGGAAAAATGCCGCAACTCTCAACAGGGAAAATGCCGTAACTCTCAACGGGAAAAATACCGAAACTCTCTCAACAGGAAAAGTACCGTAACATTCAACAGGAAAAATGCCGCAACTCTCAATGGAAAAATGCCGTAACTCTCAAAAGGAAAAATGCCGTAAATCTCGCCGCGAAAATGAGAATCCAACTTTTAGCACAAACACAACACAGGTGCAAACCTCCGGGTTGGTCATCGTTTTACACAACACCCTGCAGAATAACTGACAACGTAGGTTTTGAGGTGTGTGCGTAGGTTTTTTGATGCGTCAGTCAGTCAATAAGGTACTTATCGCCGTGGTTCCAGGAAACATGAGACATGACGAAGAAAGCGCGAAAAGATTCTCGGAGCTCTCCAGCCCTTCAAACTACCTGAGCCCTTTTCAGTCAAAAGGATTTATAGGATGCAGCAGGAAAAAAGTTCAAAGGAGATTCTGATGCGATGGATGACAGATTTTCCTAAAAAAAAAAAAACTTGACAGGACAATGCCATTAGTGAAGGGAGCGAATGGAAGGATAAGGATTTGTTGTGCGCCTAGGAACAAACACCTTCCATTTTGGAATCTTCCATTCTCTGTTGCCGAGGCGATTCTGTGCACCATTTGACCTGACCTTCTCGCCCAGTGATGAAGCAGTCAGGTTTGAAGGGGGCCCGGAGGTCGGAGTTCCACAGAGGTGAGAGAACTTGAAAATGTTTGCACTTGAAAAATGGCAAATCGAGACATGAATTTGGCTCATATACAGGGTGTCGTATAAAAAACTGGCCGGAAACCAATTCGATGCTTTTGTCAACTGGCAGACCTTCTTAGAGGTGGTGGACAAACCGCGATGCCATTTGCCACCGACCCTTGCTTGCGTGCATCTTGAACGATGACCAACAATAACGACCACCACCAAAATACCGTCCAGGAGAAGGAAGAAGAAACGTGCCTGCCAGAAATGAAGCGCATGAACCGGTTTCAGGCTAGTTTTTTATGGAACACCCCGTATGGGGCCGATCTCAATCCCCTCCCCTCCCGAAAGGAGTCATCACCAACATCAATTTTTCAAAAATGGAAAATTCCCTGACAATTCCAGGTTTTCCCGAGGAAGGCAGACACCCTACGGTTGTGGGTTTCACACGAAACCTTTCGAAATCGCCCGGATTGACAAATTGCGCAGCAGGACTTGAACGGAACCCCTGAACCTCTCTGACCGAGTGAAAAACACGCACAGCTGGAGATGCACCGCTTCAAGGAATCAACTGCATTTTCCACTGCGCAGACTGGAGGGTCCCCGAGCCCAATCGAATCTCAGCACGCGGGAGACAAGGCGGAAGTCAAAAGTCGTGAAAAAATTTGGCAGCGTCGCAAATTGTTTGCCTCAATTGAAAAAGCACGGAAAACAGGTTGGCTGAAATGCGACCTGCCAGAGATCAGCGAATGATTGACTGACAGCCGCCAAAAAGGTGGAACGCACGCAGAAACGAGGGTATACGACATAACAATGGATGTGGGTTGACTCGGAAGGTGCACAACGCCAGTTGCAAGGGACCTTGTGTCATCTGACAGGCCTCACGCACGCACAAACGTCATTCATCGATTGGCGCAATTTTGGAAGTGCGAATGACAGATGGTGCGACGCAATAACTGGAATTTTGCAGCCAGAGGAATGGAATGACGTTGTGACGGTGTTGCCACTGCTTTTGGACAAACACATCCATGAAAGGCGGGAGCCTCGGTCCAAATGGGAGGGACGCCCCTTTCGACGCATGGGCGTCCGCCAAGTCATGTCATCTGGGGGGACGGAACGCCCACAAAATGCAACCTATCAGCCTGACCGGCTTTTCCAAATTTTCTTTCTCTTCCGTTTGTTCCATCATCGGCTGCTCGGTGAGTTTTCAGGGCACGGTCACATCGCATTCTGCCTGTACCCCCCGCCCATGCCAGATTTCCTCCGACCCTGGTTGTGTTGTGTCCCCCCAAGCCAAGCCCCCATGCGTTTTTCCTCAGCTGAAACACTCTTCAAACATCGATTCATCATCAAACAAGGCACGTCAATCATCCGTCATTGAGCTTGACAACTGCGTAGCAGCAGTCGAATTCGCGGAAATATGGGCGAAACCCCACCCTAAATCCCGATCGGGTTGGTGCTCCCACTAGATCCCAAAGGGGGGCAACATCTCCTTGCTTTGCAACAGAACCCGAACCAAGGTTCGTTGCAAAGAGCGATTAATTGCATCATTAATCAAGCAAGAAAACAAAATACGGGGGCAGGGAATTCCTGGAATATCAAAGTCGTCAACAAGGAGAGCCCGATTTTCTGAAGCCCGGGTTACACAGCGGGTTTGCCAGCCGATGCGGGTCTCCACGGAACCGGGTTCAACTGCGGGTTAGCCTGTCGCACATCACATGCGTGCGGGTTGGTTCCTGCAGAAAACCTCCTTTCGGGGGGGTCTCCCATGGCACAGGAAAAATGGGTTAACGCAGATTCAAGATTGGTTAAACTCCACAATCAGCCGCCACGTGTGGATACGCGAACTTCGGTTCCGGGTCAATTTGGCGGATATTATGCGGTAGGTTGACAACAAGCAATAAGCGGACACCATCCAAGTGAACGTTGTGGGTTAGGTCAGGTTTGGTTGACTCCAAGCATAAGGCAAAATGTAAATGACGTCCCGGAAGTTGGTTACATCAAATGGATGGCTGCCAATGATTGTAAAGGAAGTTTTCCCAAAATATTAAAGGGGGCGGCAGCCCGTTAAAAATGCAATGCTTTTGAGAAAATTTTCGACGAGTAGCAAACCGATGCCACATCACATTGATGAAGCTCGTTCTCTTCGAGTTTGGTCGAAATTATTGCGAAGCTGCTGTGTCCGGCTTCCACGCCTTCACGCGGAGCTTATCAAGAACTTAAGTCGGAAAGTTGGTGCCCTTTCGGGGTGAGGGGCTGAGCCCAAAGGAAACTGATTGCGCCCGCAAGTTGCCCAAACGAAGCACTTTCCAGTCCAAAAAAAACTTTGCATAGCCAGCACACCGACTGCTAAATTCACACACGACAACAAATTCAACTGGAAAGAAAAGTGGCAGATGGAGAACCCAAGCGTGTGCGATGGGCTTAGACGCAACAGATTTCGCAATTAGCTAATGGGCCTCTTGAAGAATACTGAGGCAATTCGAGCGGAAAGACTGAAAAGAAGGGCTTATGAGACCCCATTGAACAGAGTGTAGGCAGGTAATGAGGCGCAGAAGTTCAAGGTGAGGGAAGGGAGGCATGCAGAGAAAGCGGTAACAATTTTTCCAAAGACCTCCAATGTGGAAGGCCAAGTTCACGGACGTGATTTGCGGTAAATAGGCGGACTGCAAGAGATAGGTTGACAAACATCAATCCTAAAACTCACAGGTTGACAACGTCGAGCAACAGGCGGTGAAGATTCAAGATAGGCAGGTCAAGGTCAGGCTTTTAGTTAGCTTTCAGAAACATCGAAAAGAAAGCGCAAATCAGGTCCGTGAACTTGCTCTGGTCCGCATGTAGTTTGCAGAAATGTCTTTCGGATTGTTACCAGCAATATGTCTTGTTGCCAACACAAAGAATATTAAAAAGTGTACCTTTTGCGCAAAACAAAATTCTGAGGATATTCATTTGCGTTGATGAGGACATTTGCAAGGGTTCATTAGCTGCATTGCAGAATGCAAAAGGAACAAAGGGCCAACCTTCGAGGAGTTGTTGTTTTCCCTGGTCGCTTTCCAACTTCGGAGATACTTCGAAATGACTTGAACCTGAAGGGAGTAAAAGTTACGAAAAAAATCGTTCGTTGTCTGGCAAGGTGCCGTGACACGGCAGCCACCGCAGGCGAAAAGTTCTGAAACGTCAAAAAAGGCCACGCGGAAGCTGCAGTTTCGGAAAAACCGTCCCATTTCGCCGATTACAATTTCATGCCGAAGACTGCCCAGCCGTCAAATCGAAACAAAAAATAATAAATCAAGGCCCACGATGACCCCATTCGAAAATTATGTCCTTAAATGTGCAAACATTCATCAAAGTCGGCACCATGCCCCAAAACACCTTGTTCCATTTGGAGATATAAACTGAGAATGCTTCACACTCTTCCATTTATATGCACAGATAAACTCTAATTTCTATGCCGAGAATGAAGTTTTCGACCGAGTTTTCATTGTTGAAAGAATTCTGAATTCAATCTGAGCACACTTGGTAGCATTCTTGGCTCATATCTTCAAGTGCAATGAGGAGCAGTCGTGGAAGCCACAAACCCACAATCTCTCAAAATGCGCAAATGGGCACAAACCCTCTCAAAATGCGCAAATAGGTAATAACCATCAGTTTGGTTTCAAAAAATTGCGCCGCCAGAGCAAATCGCAAGTCACACACAAGTGCAAGCCTGCACACAGGGCGGGCAAAACTTAATCCGTTTATTGTGTGTGAAAATGAGCACAAAAAGCTCAAAAGCATCAAAGTGGAAAAGCAAAAACGTGAGAGAAAAGAACGTGAAAAAGCATGAAATCATGAAAATGGTTTCAGCATCCTACAAAAGTGAAAAAAATCACAAAAACACGAACCACAAAAGTGAAAAAGCATAAAAAATGGCATTTTATTTCGTTGGCAGTATAAGCACTGACCTTGTGGGAATAGTAGATGGATTTGTCCTTGAGCAGGAAGAAGGCCTTCCTCCAGACCTGTTTGTTCGACTCACGCATCCAGAGATAACCGAACACAGGTGGCAGCTCTTCGCAAGTGTTCAAAACCGACTAAATTTCAGCAGAAGAAAAGACAAACGGAAAAAAGAAAATCACAATCAGAAACATTGCAAAATTAGATTTGCAAAAAAAAATTTAAATATTTCTGGACCAAAATCAACCATAGCCACAGCTCCCCTTCACCGACAGTTGAACGTCTCCGGACACAATTTGAGCCAGGTTGAGGGGGTTTGGCATCCCCCAGTGAGGAGGGGTTGTGGGATATCGAAATTTTTGTGTCAAAGGTCTTGCGATTTGGCGCAAGGAATCCGATTCTGACGATGTGGCCAGGTTCGGACCTGCATGGCACTGGGACTGCCCTTCTTTGACATTTGCAATCAAACTTTTGAGCTCAAAATGACCAGTTTAAAATCCAACTTCAATTTCTGCGCGCTGCTCCCCCCACACACCAGTGTGTAATAAACCCTGCTATGGTGCTTCATGCGATAGCCTTAAAAGTCCCCTGGGGTTCCCATCCTCCAGATCCCCAAATCCCTGGCTTACTGTATTTTTTCTCCCCGCATCAGGACTTGAGCGGCATCTGTCAGCTGGTAATCTTGGTCGAAACGTATATGTTATGTTCGCAAAGTGCAAGTAGGATGGAGGTTTGGTTAGACAGGAGTAACTTGCATTTGAAACACATGAGAATCGTTGTTTCAACCCTTGGAAGAAGAAACGTTTTTGTTCCCTGGGTTCGACCAAGATCACAAGCAACAGAATGCCTGCATGCGCCCGCTGTTTTCATAAAACAAAGTCGCTGGACACAAATCGTTTTTGCAGATATTTTTTGCGGCTGGCAGGACCACACTCAGACAACTATCATTGTTTGTTGATGAGAGGGCGGTTCCAATCGGCAACAGTTGTTGCAGAGAAGCGAGCGAAGACTGCGGGGCGGGATCCAAACTGTCAGCGTGACAAAACCCAGCAGGAGCGGGCAGTATAATTGCAATTGACTTTGAAATTATCCTACGTCATGGGTTATGGATTGCAATCAATGATAATTATGCATTGCTGACGGCACCAATTATCAAGGTTGAAGGTAATAATAATCCATCGAATTGAATTGGGACGATTTGCATCTGACAAGCCAGCCAAGTGCTTAATTTCCAACTGACAATGTCGCGATGGGCGAAGAGTGTGAACGAATGGGAACAATGTGTGCACATGTGCCCACAATTGCGGTTCGATTACGATTGCCTGGCACAGTTATCGATGCAGAAACGCCACATTGCAACCCGCGGCCAACTGCCGGCCTCTGTTCCGGATTCACTCCAGTCCCAAATTCACCAGACTTTGCCATTTCCGCTTCCGACAGAAAGGAAAGACGGCACAGCGCTGCTGGAACGACAAATTTCCTGAATGAGAGGCTGAGGCTCTCAAATATGGGTGCCTACTGCCTCATTTACTCAAGATCTGTGGTCACGATTCTTGCTCAAGAATCACATGTCAGTCAATTGTCCTGGCTGATTAACCCAAATGTTGGCCTGAGCATGCGAGACACATGGGAACCAATTGCAGCAAGAAAAGTCGGTTTGAGTTCTCCCACAATTGCCTGTCCGAACCGAGATATTTAATGTAGAGGTACAGCAGTTATGAATTCCGAGCGTGCGAGCCAGCACAAAATGACGTCACTGTATCACACAAGCGGCAAGCGCAGCTGATGGTGAATTGCGGACCGCGGTGCGAAGTATTCAGAAAGTGCCTACTGCCTCATTTAGAAAGTGCCTACTGCCAAGCATGATTCTGTTT
>JASGXE010005327.1:0-23224 GCA_030068105.1 Sinentomon sp. SZTP_YWyxl
GCAAAACGGGGCCCCGTACCCGAAAGGTCACTCCACGGCAACAGGGGCCAGCGGTGCCCCAGCGCACTGGGGAGGGGGGGAGGGGAAAGGGAAAGAAGAAGCAGGGGGAAAGGAGGGGTGAAAGAAAAAACCGTAAAGCGAAACCGGGTTTTAACTAAACCACAACCACTGCGAAATCAGACCCATTGTGGCTGGCAATCGCGGTTGGGCAGACTGCCTGTGCAAAATTGTTTTGTACGCGCGGTGACAAAAGCATGCGCGTTTTGTGACTCCAAGAAGTCAGTTGTGCCTGAATTTCTCTGTCATTTGAAACCGTTGTGAAGGACCCTTAGGAAGGAAGGAAGGAAGTCCAGAAAGAAATGTGAAACCCTTGGTACGTGGCACTAACCCTTTGGAGGTAGGTGGCACTAACCCTTTGCAAGTGGCACAGATTTCTTTCTATGTGGCACAAAACCCTCGAGAAATTTTGTTTCTTCATCGAGACCGACCCAACAATGGTTCTTTCTAAATTCTTCAACTTCTGCGCTCAATTCATCGATATTTGACTGCTTTTACGGTTTCCTCATCGGAGATCCGTCCACGCCCAACCAAATGCCAAATGTCACATTCATGATGTGCACGGAGAATGGGGTGCAGCCAAATGAGCATAATTTTGCCAAGAAAATCCAGATAGAGGTTAGCGAAGTTCAGCTGCCGCAAGTTTGAGGAAAGCTGGTTGCAGTTTCGTGCTGATGAGACTTGTTTGAAGTATCCTGGACGGTTGCAGCTGATGGCAAAATTTCAAGGGGTGATCCAGTCCGGATTAGCGCTAATCCGAGGTTGCAGAGAAATTTTTTTCCATTGGAGTAAATGGCGAAAATTTAATTCGCAACCTCGGATTAGCGCAAATCCGCACTGGATCACCCCCATGGGAAGAGCAGAGATGACAAAAATAGAAAAAAAAAATCGTTGAAAAATGGACGACTTCAATCGCATCAGCGTCTGAAAAATATGCAAATCTCACGAGTGACGAGTGTTAAGTAGGTTGGAAAATGTCCCTGATTTTGCTGAAAGTTGGTGGTTAATTTGTGCTGGCAATTGTTCACATTTATCCTTTCGTCCACCACATGGTTGTGAAACATCCAAAGGGATGGAAAAGTGAAAATAAAAATGCCGGCAACTTGACGTCAAGTAGGCCGCGGGGTAGGTATAGCTCAATTTTGTTTTGGAACTTTAAATTGAAACTTCTGCTCGACACTTCTTCCGGGTCGCCTGATTTTACCACGTTTGTCGTCCCGACCATTCAAAAACGAGTGAAAAACATTTGAAATGCAAAGAAAAAGGTCAGGTCAGGTTAGGTTTGGGGAGGTTAGACAGGTTCGGTTTGGTTTGATCAGCTTTACTTTTAACTTTTTCGTCACTCATAAAATCGGGATATGCCCAAATCAGTAGATTTTTTCTTTCGGGTTCTGAAAAAGATCAAAACGAACTATCGACGTTCCTTTTTCTATGTCTATACGGTTGAATTTGCGCCACTCAGAATTGGCCGACGCTTCCACTACTCGCCGAAATTCATCCTCAGACATTCAAAATACCCGAGCCATAGGAGGTTTTTGTCAGACTTTTGAATCACGGGGCAATGTTATTCCCCATCTAGTTACGCCTTTAAATGCATTCATTCATGTAATGTGTTTTGCGGCGCATGAGAAATGGAGAATTACATTGCTCCGTGCTTTGAAAATCTGAAAAAATTCGCCTGTGTATAACCTTTAACCCGAGCAATTACGGAGTCTTTCGTGAAGTTTGAAAACCTGAACCCAGTTTTCAGGTTGTGCGGATTTAGTCACAAGATCGTGCAAAAGTGTGCAAGGTATTCGAAGACTGCTCTTTTGTAACATCGGCCAATTTTATTTTTCAACGATCTGCGAGTGTTTTTGTTTCGAGAACATCGAGGTCAGTTTGCAGAATGTTTCTGCCAAGACGGAGGCCTCCTGGGCCAGAAATTTGGGGGAACTGTTTCACGCAGTCCGATGACTCCCGGCAGTCAAAAACCTATCCCAACACCGTGACCACACGAAACTTGGTTTTTGGTTGGCAATGATCAATGCGAAATGCGAACGACCTCCATCCTTAGCTGATGAAGGGTCGTTAGCCCAAGAGAAACTCAACGTTTTTTTTTTCTGACCGACGGACGTCTGTATCACGTCCTTGAACGTCCATCACGGACGATCCGCGAAGCTCAAACAGACCGTGACATTCATCGCCTGCGTGTTCGAAAAACCGGTCGCACCAGAATGATCTTGAACATTTGCCGGATTCCGGAGACGTGGCATGTTTCAATACCCGAAATCACTGACCTTACTCAACTGAAAACGTGATGGACCTGCATCATGCAATGCTGTCCCACGAACGCCCATCATATTCCGGTTCCTTCCCATTCCTGTTCACTTTCGCATTACTCAGCATGAACGCAAAACTTGGCAAAACATTCAAGTTCTGGGCTGCTTGGATATCTGCTGAGTTTGGCCCCCCGCAGGTACAACTTGTACCTACTCAGCATGTATGTTGAAGTGACATTCCGTGTTTGAACTCACACGAGCGAGGGAATCCGGCCTGGGATTGAGTTCCAACAATGATCACCAGGTATCAGACATGTTCTCACGCAACTTGCTGAGGTTTAATTCCATGTTTACTGAATCCTGTATACTGTCCCCGGATTGGTTTACAACCCTCTTCTCATCATAACTTGCCATTCTGAGCAGAAATAAATGCGGTCGATGTTTTGAGAAAAAGAGGTCCATGCCCGGAAAGAGGATGCCCGGACAGTGTCGCATGTAGGGATGTCGTATCGAAGGCAGATTTGACCTTGGGAATTTCTTCACACAATGGCACATTTGACACGACTGAAAATTTTCCACTGTTGGTGTAAAAACAAAAACGAGAGAACAAAGCAAGGTAATTAAAATATTCTATTTTCTCTATTGAATACAGGTATTCTATCTGTGACCTATTTTTCTAATCTATTTATTTTTGCGAGTGATCTGCGAATGTTCCTATTTGTGTTGGAAGAGATGCAATGGTATCGCTAAGGCATTGCAAGATTCTTGCAAAGCATTTATCTATTTGTCTTGGAACAGAGGCAATGGTATCGCCAAGGCATTGCAAGATTCTTGCAAAGCATTTATCTATTTGTATTGGAACAGAGGCAATGGTATCGCCAAGGCATTGCAAGATTCTTGCAAAGCATTTATCTATTTGTCTTGGAACAAGGCAATGGTATCGCCAAGGCATTGCAAGATTCTTGCAAAGCATTTATCTATTTGTATTGGAACAGAGGCAATGGTATCGCCAAGGCATTGCAAGATTCTTGCAAAGCATTTATTTATTTGTCTTGGAACAGAGGCCATGGTATTGCCAAGGCATTGTAAGATTCTTGCAAAGCATTTATCTATTTGGATTGGAACAGAGGCCATGGTATTGCCAAGGCATTGCAAGATTCTTGCAAAGCATTTATCTATTTATCTTGGAACAGAGGCCATGGTATCGCCAAGGCATTGCAAGATTCTCGCAAAGCATTTATCTATTTGTCTTGGAACAGAGGCCGTGGTATTGCCAAGGCATTGCAAGATTCTTGCAAAGTATTATTTATCTATTTATCTTGGAACAGAGACCATGCATGGTATCGCCAAGGCATTTCAAGATTCTCGCAAAGCACTTATCTAGGCCTATTTGTCGTGGAACAGAGGCCATTTGCCAAGGCATTGCAAGATTCTCGCAAAGCACTAATCTATTTGTCTTGGAACAGAGGCCATAGTATTGCCAAGGCATTGGCGCAAGATTCTTGCAAAGCATTTATCTATTTGTCTTGGAACAGAGGCAATGGTATCGCCAAGGCATTGCAAGATTCTTGCAAAGCATTTATCTATTTGTCTTGGAACAGAGGCAATGGTATCGCCAAGGCATTTCAAGATTCTCGCAAAGCACTTATCTAGGCCTATTTGTCGTGGAACAGAGGCCATTTGCCAAGGCATTGCAAGATTCTCGCAAAGCACTAATCTATTTGTCTTGGAACAGAGGCCATAGTATTGCCAAGGCTTGGCGCAAGATTCTTGCAAAGCATTTATCTATTTGTCTTGGAACAGAGGCAATGGTATCGCTAAGGCATTGCAAGATTCTTGCAAAGCATTTATCTATTTGTCTTGGAACAGAGGCAATGGTATCGCCAAGGCATTGCAAGATTCTTGCAAAGCATTTATCTATTTGTATTGGAACAGAGGCAATGGTATCGCCAAGGCATTGCAAGATTCTTGCAAAGCATTTATCTATTTGTCTTGGAACAGAGGCAATGGTATCGCCAAGGCATTGCAAGATTCTTGCAAAGCATTTATCTATTTGTAATTGGAACAGAGGCAATGGTATCGCCAAGGCATTGCAAGATTCTTGCAAAGCATTTATTTATTTGTATTGGAACAGAGGCCATGGTATTGCCAAGGCATTGCAAGATTCTTGCAAAGCATTTATCTATTTGGATTGGGACAGAGGCCATGGTATTGCCAAGGCATTGCAAGATTCTTGCAAAGCATTTATCTATTTATCTTGGAACAGAGGCCATGGTATCGCCAAGGCATTGCAAGATTCTCGCAAAGCATTTATCTATTTGTCTTGGAACAGAGTCCGTGGTATTGCCAAGGCATTGCAAGATTCTTGCAAAGTATTATTTATCTATTTATCTTGGAACAGAGACCATGCATGGTATCGCCAAGGCATTTCAAGATTCTCGCAAAGCACTTATCTAGGCCTATTTGTCGTGGAACAGAGGCCATTTGCCAAGGCATTGCAAGATTCTCGCAAAGCACTAATCTATTTGTCTTGGAACAGAGGCCACGGTATTGCCAAGGCATTGCAAGATTCTTGCAATGCCTGCTTGCAAGAATCTTGATGCAGGAATGAAAGTCCACCAGTCAGCTATTTCATTTCGCATTCTGTGGACTCGCTTTTTGTCGCACCTTGCACCAGTGGACAGAACCCGTCCATTTCCATAGTCGAGGCTTCTTTTCCAAAAATTTATCGACTAGTTTTGGGTTTTGGTTTTTATTTTTCACTCGCAGCTCGTTACCAGGTGGACATCTTCAGCGAAGCAGCCCTGCACAATGCCCTCTACATCTGTCACACCATCCAGGACGTGTTGGCCACACGTGGATTTCCCTGGCCGGAGACCAAGAAGAAGAAGAAAGGGCCTGATGGGGCCGGTCGTCGTGCAGGTGGTCGGAGGTGAGATGATCCGGAATTTGGACAGCCTGAAAGGCCTGGTGGTTCTGCGTTGACGGTTCCGAAACGAATGGAAAACTTTGTTTCTCCGGGATATGGTTTCTGAACTTCGTGGTTTTTTACCACCATTTACCAACATGTTTGGGTTTAAAGTTGGATGAAAGTGAATTATTGTATCTGTAACAACAAATGTCCAATGAAATTCTGACTTCTTATTTCACTCTTGGGTATCAGGCCAATTTTAGATTCTATGCATCTTCTGCTTGGGATCCTCATCCAACCACCCGCTGATTCATTGGAACGCATTCAGAGGCGTGCCGCCCAATTTGTGCTGGGTGACTACCGGAAAGGAGTGGCGTTTCTCCAATGATTGCTCAGCCTGGTGGGCTGAAACTGGCCCGAAGGAAGGTATTTCGCATTTTGAGCCTTTTTCGAGTGCTTGAAACTTTTGGGGTGGGGTGAGCTTCTGAGTTTCGTTAAATTCCAATTTTTTTGGCCGTCATGACCACCCATTCAAAGTTAGGACCATAAAGTTACCAAGTGCTTCGAAAGCCTCTTTTGACATGCTGCCCACTGTCTGATGATGAAGAACCAATGGAATCATTACTCACTGCGTTCATTGAACTGTTGGCGTTTGAAGCTGCAGATGCAATTGAATTTCAAACTCGTCAAACCAGCTAAACTGGCAAAAGACAGGAACAGCTTTCATTTACAGCTGTTCGCGAAGAATTGTATAAAACGCGAAGAACTGTGAAACGTTTTCCTGTTATGCCAACCGATATTTGAAGCGATAAACTGACAAAAGGCGTTTCACTTTCGACTGAATGATGCTTGGAATGCGAAGAAAAAAGCCCTTCTGAACGAAGTGACAAGTCGTGGAATGTTCAGGTTTTAAAAGTGTTCAATAAAGGAAAAGCGATTCATCAGGCGAATCAAAAGCCCAATACAAAACATTCGAAGCCTGTCAGAAAGTGGCTTTGCCACCAAAATTTTAAAGCAAAATTTACCTGCGCGCGAAATTGGTTTGATGTCTGGATAATTCTGAGGGCATCAATTGGCCACGGGACTATACCTAATCTTCATAGGAGCTAAGCCACATGTTTTTCATACCAGGATTTTTAGAAGCGGACGCTGAAATTTAAAAATTACAATGTAACTTTGACAATGTTACGTTCGTAACTTTCAAGAAGGAACAAATCTATATTTTTTGCAGTTTTTACGAAAATTTGCTGAAAGAAGATCCGTGACCGAGACGCTTATTTAAGAAGTGAATACGCGATTTTACAAACCCTGCCACGACTTTAGATGGCAGAGAGCGTTTTGTGCAAGAATTCTCGATTGGGGCCCTGCACTCGCAAGAAAAAACAAAATATTTTTTATCACCTAAAGCTATCTGAACCTGACCTAACCCTGTACCCTGTCGGAAAAACAATGCTCGCTGGGGGCCCCGGCCTGCCATCTAAAGTCGCGGCAGGGTTTGTAAACTGGCGATCGGAACACCTTCTCTGTTAAATATATTGTTGTGTTGGTGTAATTACGTGTAAAAATAAAATTGAAATGCGACAAAAAAGCAATTGACAGACACGAAAAGTCATCGTCTGCTTTGTGACACCTGTTTTTCGTTTCAAAGACGCGTCAAGTCAACGGAAGGACTTGGCACAATTGAATAATACCCGCATAATTTTCAAATACATTACTCGGACATTGCATGTGCGGACGATGTTTGGTGTTCTCAATGATTAAGTATTCGAAAGACCGGAATGACATCAAAGGCAAGACAAGACAGAAAATGGTGCGTCAAGGACGTGAACGGCCTTGAATTGAGCACAACCAGTCAACAAAATAAACAGGGTTGACCATATTTTGTGGACCAATCACAACCTGGTTGAATGCATTTTTGAAGATAAGTGGTCAAGTGGTGGACTAACTGTCAACAGAGAACTTCGGCAGACTTTTCAGCGTGGCCTTGGCCCTATCGATATGGGGTGTCAGCAGGCAGTTTTTTTGTCAGCAAGCAAATTAAAATTTCTGGACCTGAGATGCACTTCTGCCAGAACGGGAGGGCCCAGTGAAAAGCGCTGGATGATGCCATGCACTGCAAGGCCTTGATGCCAGCACAGAATTTGGTCAAAAGTTTGCTATCGTGAGAGAATAGAAAACGAAAAGGTTTGGCGGCATGAAATATAACGTTGAATCCAAATAGGTGCTCAGTGTAACTCGTTGTGGCGGCGAAATTAATGTTCTATTTACTCTTTGTAATATTGTGATTTACAGAGAATTTTGCAAAAAAACATACTGCAGAAATTGAAGTTCCTCTTTTTTCCCGAGATTCAAATCTGAATCCTCTAGAAAGCTTTGTTGTTATCCGGCGCTTTAATTTCTACTGCCTGCAAATAAGCAAAAAGGAAAAAAGTTTCGGAGTCAACAGTTTAATGGAAAAAACACATATTTGGGCTCCTTAATTCCGCCGCAAATTTGTAATGTTTAAGCATGGTGAATGCAATAAAATGCACAAATGGACAGGAAAAAGTCATGAGCTCGAGAAATGTCTGACTTCATATTTTCGAGCACCCTGTGAATGTGGTAAGAAATTGCGCGGGCAATGAGTATTTTTAAATTATTCAGATCCATGAAAGAGGTGTCGGACAGGAGGACAAAAAAGACGTCAATGGTTAGAAAAACGTGCTCCAATGTCAAGCCACTCTATTAATTTTGAGATTAATTTTAGATTAAAAAAACAGACATATGGAGAGTAGCCTACCTACTCGCAGTTGCCCGGCGTTCATCAACAGCCATCTTGCCCTTAGTGGGAACCGGAAATATTTGGCGGGTGCCAGCCAAACAACATATTGTCCCTAAAAAATTAACAAAAAATCATGTAAGATACAACCCAAGGTTTGCAATCATGTTTGGGACCAATCAATGTCAATTGCAGCCTGGCAAGATTCCTCGATGACCAAACACGAATCGTTGGAAATGTCCACGGATCTGCCAGCCGATTGGGGTTTGGAACATCAGGTGCAATCAATCAAGCCTAAAACTACAAAAAAATCCTCGCTGATAAATCACAGATATCGTTACAAAAATCGCCTTTAAACTTCATATCTTTTTGCTTGTGATATCGGACTCGATGTTTCACAGTTTTCACAACATTCCCTGTTTTATAAACACCCTCCTTCGGTCTGAACGCTGTTCAATCAATCAATATCTGCTGGCTTCACAAATGCATAATGTTTGGTGGGGAAAAATTCGACAAAAAACGAGACTCTGAAAAAAAACAGGAAGACAAACATTTGAATTCATGGCCCGCGGCCGAGCATGCACAGCATCAAAAAAGAAAACGAAAAAGGAAAAGGAAAAAAAGGAAGGAAAAGGAAGGAAAAAGAAAAGGAAAAGGAAAAGGAAAAGGAAAAAAGGAAAAGGAAAAGGAAAAGGAAAAGGAAAAGGAAAAGGAAAAGGAAAAGGAAAAGGAAAAGGAAAAGGAAAAGGAAAAGGAAAAGGAAAACTTAAGAAAGGAAACACAAAAAAAAGGAAAAAAAAGAAAAAAAGGAAAAAGAGGAAAAAAGGAAAAAGGAAAAGCAAAAGGAAAAGAGTAAGATAAAAAAAAAGTAAAAGAAAAAGAAATGTGGCATTAGAAGTTTTATCAAATTAACTCACCTGATTTATTGACAGACTGATTGACAAAAATATTTGGGCACTTCCAGTGGTATTGCTGAGAACCTAATCTGAAAAGTGCCTGTCAAAGGGGATGATTTCAGGGGTTTTCAAAAATCTCACAAATTTTAACCTTTACATGCCCGCAGACGGTGGATATAGATACGAATAAACATTCACTTAGCGCACACTCGCTTGGAACACATGAATTAATAAAAGTTTTGGCCAACGATGAATTTTTACTTATTAAAAAACTCTTGAAGCGGCCGTCACAGCGACCCAAGGCCGCTCATCGTGGAACAGCCCAGACAGGGGGTTACGGCTGAAGTCCGCCCCCTTCCCCCGAAGTGAAACATTAAAAACAAACAATAAAAAAAATCAAATCCACGACTATGAAAGTGGAATTGCATCAGCACACCAATTATTATTGTCCTCGTCGGTTTGGTACCCATGCACTGATGTTTTTTAGAAGTGTCACCTGGTTAATTAGCTCTCCTGGAAATGTTACCTAGTTAGCTGTCGTGTGAAATGTCATCTGGTATAAGTTCTCATGTTAACAATGTGTCACCTGCATGGTTAGTTCTCAAGTGAAAATATGTCACCTGATTATTGTTTCGGTTTTTGTAACGCATTACATGTCGCCTTGTAATGCATTCATGTAACGTAATGGCAACGCATTTCTTTGGTTTTCTTATTTTATCAGTGTCGGTTCCTTCGAAAAAAGATCATTTCCCATCGCTTAAGGACCTCCTTTACCTGATCTTTCAGTGTCTGCGCAGATTCATCGAACATTGTCTGGTAAAAGGTCTTGCCAATGTATCAGGGGCCAACGAATTTCAATAGAGCTTGACGTATGTAATTTCATGCATAACACGAATATGTTTTGCGGCGCATCTGGCTATATCTATTTTAATCCCATATCATGGCGCCTGACGGGAGGTATGCGCCTATTGGAAACCGTGGAAAGATATTGACATTGAGACAAATGACCTCTACCCTGTGTTGGCTGAGGGGATACCTTACTGGCCGAACTCAAGTTGTGAGAATCGATGACCATCTTTCAGAGACCCGCCCAGTAAACTCAGGGGTACCGCAAGGAAGTATACTTGGGCCGTTGCTTTTCTTAATTTATGTCAACGATCTGTGCTCGATGGTCAGTTCCAAAATTCGGCTTTTGCCGACGACTGTATTGTTTACAGGCAGATCGACTCGGTTGATGATAGTTCCGCCTTGCAGCAGGATTTGGAGTCTATTTCGCAATGGTGTGTTTCTTCTAAAATGAGTTTTAAATGCTCAAAAATGCTCCCTCATCCACTTTCGTCCACTGCAAATGATCTGACTTTCAGCTATGTACTGAGAGAGAGGAGTTTCCCTCTCCCCTTGTAAGGATGTCGTTTATTTGGGAGTCAAATGATGACTGGCAATCTTGACTGGGCTTCTCATGTTGCTTCAGTTACCAAGAAGGCCTCCAGAGCACTCTATTTTGTGAGGAGAAACTACAGGAAATGTCCACGTAGGATCAGGGAGTTGGCTTATTTGTCTTTGGTGCGGCCAATCACGGAATACGCTTCATGCGCATGGGACCCTCGAACTTCTTCTCAGGTTTGAGCTATTGAGCGTATACAGCGCCAAGCTGCTCGTTTTGTAATAGGGGACTATAGAAGAAGGCAGAGTGTCACCGAAATGATTAGGAAACTGGGGTGGAAAAGCCTTGCTGAGAGAAGGAGCGAGCAGCGGATCCTCAGTTTCTAAAAAATTCTTAGCAACTCTGGAGGATGGCAGGAGTTTTTGTCCTGTATCCAGTTCCCTTCCTTCTGTGCTCGCTATGATCATTCCTTCAAGGTTGATTAGGCCACTGTCGTTCAAAAAAAGACGTGGACAAATTTTCATTTCTTGGAATAGCTATCAAGGATTGGAATTCGCTCCCTGCCACTGTCCTATCTTCCCCTTTGACAGTGGAAACACTTCGAAGACGCCTGGCAGCCCCAACTTCTCGCCTTTTAACTGCCTGAACATGGAGCATTGTCATTGTTCTTTTAATAATTCCTGTGTAATTGTATACGTGTTCATTTGAGTGTTGATGTTATTGTAAATTTTCATTCACTTGTCGATGGTGTTCTTCTGTTCCTTTTATCATTATTGATTGTGTAATGTCCTTTCTATTTACCTTTCTGTGTACGATATACGTAGGCCATCCCAAAAGTTTTAAGTATTACATACCATGAGAACGCGCTAACCAATGTGCATGATTTTTGGATGCTATGTATTACTATTACTTGGGATACATACTGCCAATTTATATGAAGTTTGGACAACTTTTGTAGACAGAGTGCTCTATTTTGTGCAGTTATGTCAACAGCCGTGGCCAGAAGTTGTTGAAATTTCGTCAAAAAGTGATCTGGGCAGTGATCAAATTTTTCACACTGCCGAACCATTCTCTGGCCGAAATTCACCGAACTTTGCAGGAGACTTTAGGCCAATGTTCACCATTATATGGCACAGTTGGAAGTTAACTTCCAACTGTGCCATATTTGGCCTAAAGTTTGGAAAGGAGAATTTGAGGGTGGCAGAGAGGGGCTTGAAAAACAAGGGACTTGAAACCATGCAAAGCAGTCAGAAAGCAGAAGGGCATGCACATCACTTTCTTCGACTGGCAGTGAATTTTGGTGGATTTCCCTGTTCCATTGGGCACCACTGTGAATGGCGAATCCTGCAAGATGGGCCTGCAGGAGAAACTCCGACCTGCTTTCAGGAAGAAGAGACCAGGCCTCCTTGAAGAGGGAATCATCCGTCTGCACGAGAATGCACCGGTTCGCAAAACGAAAGCGATCGTTTTGCTTCTGGACCTGTGGGAGTGGGACACCTTGTTGAATTCTCCCAATTCTCATAATTTGTCATCGCTGGACTTCTTCCTGTTTGCCAAGATGAAAGAGCCTATGAAAGAGCCTATTCATTTCATTTTATTTGCATTTCTGGAAAATGGGGAGGAATGCTTAAGACTTTTGGGATGGCCCTCGTAGGCTGCAGCCTAAAAGTACTTAATAAAATTCAATTCAATCAATTCAATTCAATTCAATTCAAATGCCAATGTCGTAGACAAATGCCAATATCTGAAGAACAAAAGCCATTATCCAAATGTCAATATCTAACATTCAGATAATGTGAAAATATATGTGATTTTAGATGAGATTTTTGCCTCTGCTTCTGGCCTTGCAATGCCAATGAAAAAATCTACCTGTGCTGACAATCAAGGGCAACAAACAACTAATGGTCTCTAACCCGAAAATAAATGCAAAACGTCGATACCTCTTGTGATCGGTTGCAGCAGGTTTAATTACTTTGCGTGCACGGAATCCCCGATATAACAATATGCCTTCCATTGGTTTCCGGGGTGCCGTTTATAAACAAACCCAGGAACGGAATTTTTCAGGGTTGCCCAATAAAACTTAATTGGGCACTCTAGCATAACGATCTTTTTGTTTCAGCGCCTATTTGTCTAATTGATTCAGCTTTCTTACCGTCAAAAATGTCGTTTTCTCGACGTCCATCGGCACCTGTGATTTTTTTTTCTTGCTGAACCATCATCACTTCCCTCGAATTAAAAAACATTAGGTATCAACATGTTCTTTACGATTATCTTATCAGGATTTGTTTATTGCAACTGCCTCACACGCATTATGCGTTTATTGCTGCCTCTAATTAACGCATCCATCGGAAATTAGAAGCAGAGGCCTCGAAAAAACACATCTGAAGAGAAATCAATTTGGAGGTTTTCATTTCTCTATGCATCTGAGGTCTATAAGGTCGCTTTTTAACAGTTTTAAAGACGTTAATGAAAATACACCAAAATGTGTACACAGGGCTTCATTAAATTGTTCAGGTGCCATTTAGAATCAATGGCAAAATGCGCCGCAAAACATCGCGCAACACTCGACGTGTGTGACGCTGCATCGAGCCCTGTATAAATTACTAATCCGGTAGACCGTTTCCGTGTATCCGCCAGACCTTTGAAGTTCCTCCCAAGAACATGGACTTTCGATTGACCTACGTAGGCCTATAGTGACGGGAAAATTAATGGAACCACACATGCAATTTAAATGCAGTTTCGGTAGTCAATGAAACATTTGATTGTGCGACGAATATTTATAGCACCAAAGTTTTTCGTTGTTGTCCAACCAAATGAAGAAGAAAAAATCGAAAGTGTTTGTTCTAAAATATATGCATTAAAATTGTTGAAACAAAACTTGTGAAACAGATACCACAACATGTTGATGAAACACGACACTTTTTTCTTTGTGAAAAAAAGGACGCAAGTAAAAGGAAAGTTTCGGAGGCAACACAATTTCTGCCATTTAATTTGCGTTAGTGGCTCTATTAATTTTCCCGATGCAGACATCCCACAGATTGCGGGGTTCCCAAATCCCAAAAACAGAATTACCAAAAAAGAATTTTGATTGCATTTTGCAGGAGTTTCGCAGCTGTTCAGCCTTGAAACGCTTGTTTTTATCCTAATTTCCCCTGCAAAGAGCTACGCAATTATTCTTTTTTCGCAAAGGAAATGCAATTATAAAGACCAACGGGTAAATTTTCTGAAAACAAGTCAAAATTGTGAAATCAACATCTTTATCAAATTGCAAAACTTAGAATCATTGGTTTTGCCTCCCAAATCAAAGGTTTATTCAATGCGTTGGAATATTTTCTCTGCCATGAAGGCAAAGTTCTGTATTTCCTCCAAGCAATGCAGGTATGACATTCTGCAAGCTGGATCTTGGACAGGCTGGTAGTGAATGCACTTGGATGTTTTCGTCGGGCGAGTTTTTGGGAAAGCAAACCCCCGACCATGTTTTGAGCTCATGTCACAAAGTTTCAGACCTCTGTGCACTCCACCGCATTATATACGAAGATTTCATAGAATGATAACAGACGCGAGAATTGAAGAGATTTGGAGAAAAGTCCGCCATGATTGTGCGTGGCAGAAGACGCCACTCGCCGTTCATCATGAAACCAGATTCCAAAACCCCTTTTAAGATTCCAAAATGCCGGTTTTGTGGTGGACCGATATGGCGCCCTAATTATTTCATTTGTCAAAAATGCATTTTTTGCACAAAATCATCAGGTGCTTTTTGCCGATGGGACAGATGTTGGAAAATTTGGACAGAATTTGGAAAAATTACTTCAGTTTGGACAGATATTGGAAAATTCAGTTTGGGCCCACCAATTCAATTTTGGGGCTCAAATTGAATTTTTGGGATTCGGATGCGAACGATGTGAATGAAAAACACGTATTTTTGGAATTTGGATGTGAACTGCGTGTTTCCGCTGCGCACTTTGTGTCGGTCACTCTCGTTTTGTGCTTTCGTCTGGCCATCGGCGCTGATCCTTGGAGACGGGCGGAGCGCCCCCAGAAATCAGAAATGGAGCAGGCCCACAGCAGGCAACAATACTCAGTTTCTTCTGGCTTGGCCCTCGAATGTTTTCACCGCACGGTCTCAGAACACCGCCCGTGATTTCTGGGCCCGACGTCACGCCTTCGTCGGTGTTTTCCGAACCGGTTCTGCTGGTTTCTGCTCAATACAGCACCGCAATTGCACTTTTTCTTCGTCAAAATTGCCAAAAATTACCACACTACCACTGCTGTCGTGCACGCTGATTGAATCACGTGATTGTGACTGTAGACAAAGTGCGGGTTTCTGTCTGATGTGGCGGCGTGCAAATTGCGATGGCTCATTCTTGCTGTTGGTGTCACGCGGTTAGCGACGTTCGGTGGTCGGTGAGTGAATTCAGTGCGGCTGAAGCAGAGGCCCACTTGGGTTATCCACTTCGCCTTTGTTTCAGGCGGGCATCCGTTGACAGGCAGAGCAAATCATGGGCCTAGGATGTTTGTGAAGGATGAGAGCAACGCTACCGACCACTCGTGTCGCAAATGAGCGCAACTGTGATCGCATCGCCAGTTGTGTGGACCATTCCTCGAGCACAACGAGATACCAAGGCGCCAGGTTTTTCAGAACACTCCTGTATTTCGGCCAATCTGTCCATTCAGTCAGCTCACAGCTGAGAGTGTGTTCGGGAAACATCTGAATTTTTTATCCTGTGTCAATGCATGCTGTGAATGTGGGATGCGGTTGGGGTGGGAAGGGAACCGTCGCGTCACGCTGCATCAGTTCGTGACTCGTGACTGAATGAATAAGTCACAAGGAAGAAAATGACGTCGTATTCCACGTTCTGTTCTGTTGTTTTGTATTCACAGTTTGTTTTGAATGTAGAGTGGCGTCGGCGTCACACACCTCGAGGTTTTTCGCATTCTTTGTTTCTCGTTTCTTCACGGAGAGAGTGATCATGCGACAGCTGTCATATCTTCATTTGCGGTGGCATGCCGGTTGCAGCGAGCTGTCAAAGACCGTGGGAGAATCTTGATTCGATCAACGTCAGGGAAACTGTGCCCGAAATTACAAAGTTTCCCAGATTTTATTGGTTTGAAAAGTTCCTCGAGTTCACATGGAGAGAGTTCTGACAACACGAATTGCATTTTTATTTTCCAGAATTTGAGAACTCGCGGGTGAAGTTCATTTTTAGATTGCCCAAATCTGAACAGCGTCTCGAGTCCAGTAGAAAGTCCTGTCCAAAAAGAGTCCCACAAGAAGAGTCCCACTAAAAGGAGAGCATTTATATGGGATGTCGAATTTGGGTTGTCGGTCACATTCTGAACAAAGATGATGTCAAAGAATTATCTGGTTGGTTGTTGTTTAAATTCCATTGCGCAACGTGAAGCAAGTGAATTCTTGGTGGACAGCAGACTTTGATTACGGTGTTGATTTCAGTATTGATTTTCGGCGTTCGCATGTCAGTCGCTGGATTTCGACAATACGAGTAGTGTGTGGGTGTCGTGCTGATTTTTTGGCGATCGCACTCAGCTCAGGAGTCCTCATGGCTTGGTCTTCGAAGGTTCGATCAAATGGGGAGGTACCTATTTTGTTTCACGATAAAATATTTTGTCCAACCACAAACGTGAAAATTTTATGCACAATGCGTATGTTCATGTTTTTAACACGGTGAACAGTGAGTCGGCATCTCGTGGCGCCCTGCGCAGTTTCGTGGATCGGTGCCTTGCAGTTTGTTGTGCAGATTTAATTGTCACCCAGAAGAGTCAGGGTCTGTTTCTGATGCCCAGTCTGCAGGTTTGATGAAGAGATTTAAAAATTCGTTTCCCAGAGACATAATGGCAGTTGATAATCTCCATTTGCTCACACATTTGGCTTGGGTGGGACAACTTTAACTGCTTGTAGCTTTGGCCGCGAGGTGATTCCTGGTCCGCTCTTTGTCACATCGAAGCCCACATGTGTGTGAAAAGTATGTTGCCATGCATGAAATTTCATCTGCTATCATACGTTATTGTGAAACCTTTTATGCAAATCATCATCTCCCATTCCCTTTCTATATTTGTGAAACCTTTTTTGCAAAGAACTGTCCCTTAACAGTTAGCCATTCACAAGTTTTTCTCTATTATTTCACTATGTATTCTAATAAAGTTGAAACGCAAAGGTATTTTTGGAACATTCCGATCAGGAGTTGGACATCACCGTCAGTAGGGGAAAATGTTTTTCGCTCCGCGATCAAAAAGCAACACCTGGCAACAAAGTTGGCCTGACGAATTACCGAAAACCTTTCTGATTTCAGCGAATCAAGATGGGATAATCTGTTAGAAATTAAAAAGATTGTAAACCTCACTTGTTGATATCTCCTAATCAGGATGGGATATCTATTACAAGACAAAAAGATTTTATTTTCGATTTTTTCTAAAATCGCTTGTTTTGATCGAAGTGCAGCGAGAACGCTTAAGCAAAGATGGAGCTTTAATGACAATTTAGAAATGTGCTTATAAAAATCAAAAATTGCGAGGCCAGGGAAGTATCAATCAGTCGAAGACTGAACGAGGAGCGAAGGCTAATCCACGGTTTACATTTGGATCTCGATCCCACGCCGGACACCCATACGCCACACAGCCCAGGCTTGAAATAGCCAGCCTTAGTCATGACCGGACCAAAGGAAAAAGCCACGGGCCCAGCGAGCAAGTCACATATGTCAACAAAATGTCGTATCAATTGTATGGGGAGGTATCTTTGCAATGTGGATGCCAAGCACCAGGTTGGCAATTACTTTGGGGAACAGCAGAGTTGAATATCTCTTATTCTATTGGGAAAATGGAGAACGAAGTGCTCAGCCGTTTGACATTTCAAATGTCGTCAAACTCGACAACAGAGTCGTGCTCCAAACCAAAGCCACCGTTGGGAAAGTTCTACACGGGCGATTGGTTACACCGTTAAACAACATAAATCCCAGGGCCCAGGCGTGGTGAACGTGAGCTGAGATGTTTCGCAGAAAACACCTCTCAAATTTTGTCTGACAGTGGCTTTTGGACAAGTATGCGTCTGTGTTTCTCCTCTATGAGAAAGAATGAAAAGCTGCCCGCTAATCAACAGCGCTAATTAAAGGTTGCCTGCAATGCAATGCAGTGTATGGGCCCTAAGTAAGAAAACCCGAAAGTAACTCGAATTGGATACCCATGCTTTCTCCCGTATCGGATCGCAACGTAATGTAACGAGGCACTCGAGACTCGAGAGTGGTCCAAGTTGCCCGGCAACTTTTCCCCGGAATATCTCAGCCACTGCTTGAGAAGACCGCAAATGGGCAGCAAGTGAATGAAAATGGAGGTCGAGATGAAGTTTGTAACGGGCGATGTGATCGTGGATTCCAGTCTGCAGACCAGGAAGAAAACGCTGCAAAACCACTATCTCCGTCTGACTTTTTCTGCACTTTTCAGCGTGCATGTTCAGTTGGAGCTGCTGCGAGTAACGTGATTTTTGACTTTCTCGTGAAGGGCACTGCACTATAAAAGTGGGCGTCTCCAAGTTCGACGTTTTAGAAAAAATAAGAAGATAAAAGATATTGGAGAAAAAAGATACACATTCCGTTCCCTTGTTCTTTTTCCCAGGGGCTTTTTCGCATGCTTGAGAAAGTTGTCGATGCAGTCTTTAGGGCCCAAATGATCCTGGTTACACCTTGGTCTAACAAAGGGCACCTTGGTCCAACAAAGGGAAAACTTTGTTCTTCGCTTCCGAAAATTTCCATAAACCAACATTTTGATCAATAACAGAAAGTCCTTTGCTTCATTTTTGTTGGCGAGGGAGCGGCCACTGGTGGAGCTGCTTAAAAAAGAGGCAGAGGCAGTGCAAAGTCGGACAAAGGGACGGTCTGTGAATCTTGGCTTGTTCTTAAGGCGAAGATGCCCTCTGCGATTTTCACTCAAGCCCATCTGTCAGGCGGTCGGTCTGTCTCGTCATCCGATCTTCTCGGTGTGTTCCTGAATCCTGGAAAATTTCGACATTCCTTGAAATTCCGTTCAAAATTCACTGCTGGTCATATAAATGTTCGGCAAGACTCACGTACGGAATTGGTCGGTGTGACGGTGAAGTCCGAAATTTCAAAGCAACTTCCCTTGAATTTTGTGGGAACATTGTCCTTGCGACGTACTCTGGGTAATGATCTTTTCCTCTTAAAAGAGCGGTCACCTGATTGCCAAATGATTTAAAAACAAGCTTTACGCAACAAAAGTGCAAAAATATACTCCATTCGGGAACGCTTCTGGTCGGATTCCGAGATTTCAATTAAGCTGAATTCCAGGGGCGTTGCCAGATTCGGAGTGAACCACAAAGTCGAAACGTTACTTCCCGTGAAATGGTTTGAGCACCACCGGAGTGGCTTGGACATTTGCTCAATGAACAGGGCAATAATAATTGAGGACATCGAATCGGCCGACGAAATGCTCGATGGCGAAAGGGGTGGACAACTTCCCGCACGTTGAACAGAGCGGACCAGATCTGGATATTTTGCACGGCTGAAGTTTTTTTCAATTATTTTCCGAAAACGAAACGAAATCAATTTGCAGGCCACAAGAGGCGTTCGCACTGTTGCAGGAATCCACAGAGACCGCTTGACAGGCCACCGTCGCAGTGGGTTAACAAAAAGCAGACCACGAGGTCCACTTCCGCCCATGAGATTACAGACATGAGATCATCTCCCGCAGAGATAATGGCGGACCTGTCCGGCAAAAGGACACGCTTCAGGAACACGCAGCGAACGGGTTTCGGCAGATTGTCATCGGTTACACGGTCGTTGCGGTCGGATTATAATATGGCACCAGACAGATCGTTGCAGTGTTTCCTTTTGAGAAAGCAAAGGATGGAGGGAGACGAAAACTGGGCGCATTCAATGCTCGCAGAGTTGCAAGAAATTTTCGGCCTGCACCGGTCTGCAGCGGGTAAAATTTGCCATCGCTTGCATCAGCTGTTTTCTCCGAAAGAACATCCGGACTGTGCGTGGTTTAATAATTTCCCCAATCTGTCAAGTTTTGGTTTCGCAAATTGAAGAATTTTATTTTCGTGTTTCGTTTTCTTCTCATTGTTTCAAATGGTCGGACATCAAAAAAATATCTGTCACTCTGTCTCGAATGGTGGACAGCATTGCAGTCGATGAAGATGGACAGCTTGTCGGATAAGATGGACAGCTTATCGTCGATGTCACATATCGTGGACAGCTTTTCGGACAGCTTTTCGGACAGCTAATCGTCGTGGACAGCTTGTCGTCGGTTGACAGCTTATCGTGGACAGCTTATCGTATAATTATTTGAGTGCAGGGATATTAAATGAACCGAAATGACGTCATGCCTCACGTCTGTCTCTGAGGGTCCCCTTGGTTGTCGATGCTTTGCTGTCGGTCAGACTGTGCGCAAATGTTCTTGAAAACAACCGACTGGGTGCAGGAGAACCTGAGGAGTAGGGAGAGCTCATCGCCAAAGCAACTTAATCCACCCTCTGGCGAAAATTATTGAAGGGTCACGGGTCCATGATGCTCATGGCGCACAATATGGCGCCAGCACTGACGAGGGCTTTGAAACAGACATTGACGTGGAAGTTCAAAACATTAATTGGATTGAAACGACCTGCTTCACGCTGCTTCATCAGGCAACGACCTGCTTCATCAGGCAAAACAACGAAAATCGGATTTCGGCGCCAATTTGGCACTCATTCCCGCCAGCGCCAAAGTCAGCATTGTGTGGACACCCCATCAGACAAGACATTGAAATTGGGGGTTGTGTTCTTCTTCTTCTTCTTTGGGTCTTATGGACAGATAGTCTAAGGCTGGTGGTCCGACCGTTTATGTTTTTTTTGTTGTGTCGTCAGCCATGGTCCCGGCGAGGTACTGGCAAATGTCACCTGAGAATAGCTGCTCCAGCACCCACCGCTCCAGGCACCCAATCAAGGGTCCCGGCGAGGTACCGGCATACTCCCGAGGGCAACTGCAACAGCACCCACCGCTCCAGGTCCCAAGACCTCAGTCACAACTGCCGATACTGCCGGTATTATGGCACAGCCAACCCGCAGGAACCGACGTCGAGTATCGGCGGGTGATACCAAGTGGCTTCTGTGTTCATGTAACCTGCCAGGCCTCTATCTTGGACCTGGAGCTAGGTGTTCTTTAACGTGCGCAGTGTGATGCTACACACGGGACCTCCTTCTTAAAGTCCCATCCGAAGGACTAACAGACTGGCCACAAGTCTGTCTTTCCGACCGAATTCACCATGCCTCGCCGAAGGAGGATGCACACACAAGTGCCATGGCAAATTTCATTTACCGTGCCTCGCCGAGGGAGGATGCACACACAAGTGCCACGGCAAATCTCGTGTCCCAGCTGGGATTCGAACCCGCAATCTTCAGATTACGAGTCCGACGCGCTTACCACTGCGCCACGAGGGTTGGAGTTATGGGTTCACAAAACCGACCCACACTTTTGTGCATTCGTTTCGACCTGAGTTGAAAGTATTCGAGACAATTCGCGGGATACGTGTTCCCGCGGGAAAGGCCCGAAATGCTGGTCCGTGTTCTCTGCTTTCGAGAAACGGAGATTGGTTTGGTTGTCAAGCGAACATTTTTGTTGTTCCAAACACCAAACACCTGCGACGATGAAAAAATCGCTTGTTGATGAATTGGCCAATTTGAACACATGCATTTCGCTTCTCGACCGTCTGTCATGTTGCTTCGATTTGAAACTTCATAAAGTGGTCGTAAAACCAAAGTTTATGTCATGGGCTGCTTTCTAAAAAGCCAAAGTCTCGGCTCGTTTTGCGATGATTTATTAACTCGATCATTTTTACAGACATCGCAAATAGCATGGGCGGAAAATATACCTCCACACGTCCGACGCCTTCAGGCCTATGCATATTGGAATTGGCCCAGGCCTGAAACAGAAAACATGTTGTGTCTGTACAACATAGGGGCCTATACTCGTAAAAACGGTGCATGTGATGTTGGACTCAGACGACCAAAGAAAATATGCGATCCTTTATTTTCTTTGCCTTGGATCATGGCACAAGAATCCAGGTAATGCTCGGAGTAAAAATTTCCTGCGGTGCTATTGGAAGCGGTTAGACATCCTAAATTATTGGGCAGCACCGTCCCATATTTTTATTTTTTATTTTCAATTTCCTTGAATTGGCACGTGGTATAGGTTAGAATCGGTTCGGTTCGGTTGGGAAAGGATAGGGAAAGGTTGGGAATGAACTTCCGACGGACGCATGAACTCCAATCGATGAATCACTACAAGAGGTATATGGGGTTAATGTTCGTTTCAAGGTACAGAACATAGATTAAGAATATATATTCTTTATCTAATGGTACAGAAACTTACGATTAATTGATCTCGCTGCGACGGGTCCGAAAAACTATTGAGATCGAATGCCGCTAATCTCAGAAAATCTGCACCAAATCGAAGTTAAACATCAGTCCGTTTGAATCATGAGCGTTTTTCACGCCTGAAACATCACATCTGCAATAATTTCATTTTTGCTCAATTTTTCCGATTTTTCGAGAGACCATGTGCTTTGATGCTTTTACACGTTTGTTTGGGCCCATGTTTTTCAGTCTTTTTTGGTGTTGCTTTTTTGACATGCCTGTGATGCCTCAAAAAGCACTCAAAAGCTTTATTTTGGCCGATTTTGTCTTGTTTTTGTCAGTTATGTAATCGCAAACGTGTAAAAAACCGCAATCGATTTTTTTCTTTGCCCATACAAGGTTCGCCCTCTGTCGATTGATCGATTCCCTCTTTGTGAAACAGAATTCAGAGTTGGGCCATGTCACATGGAAATCTTTCTGCTCCGCAATTTCGATTGCATCTCGGTCAAATTTGACTGGATCAAAAGATAACTGCAAATGGTTCAGAAAATAGTCGCAAATTTCCATTCTCAAGCCCAGTGTAATTTATGGAAGCCATTTTGTGGTTGTTCGCTCGCATCGTCGCATCCATATAGAAAATCTTCATTAACCTTTTCCAAAAGACCAAGATTTGTCCATCCAAACGTGGGTCCGAACTCATTCTTGAATGCCATAACAATGCAAGAAAGGACGCCAAAATGATGGGAAATAGATTTTTCACTTCATTGCCATTAATTGCCTGTACGAACCGCTGACCGCGATCCAAAAGGGGTATACCTATTGCATGCCGCCAAGTGTTCTCATTTAGAAAACACAAAGACGACTGTTTTAGGCCTCAGATGTTATGTCCCCGTTGGAATTGATCAATTAGGGTCATGTCTCTCTCAGAATAGTGCCATCAGCATATTCATGAGGTAATAAATGAACAGGTTTTGCTATGCATAGAAGCCATGTTGAATACCAGGCCCAATTGTTTCGTTTTTCTTCTTCTGCTTCCTGTTTTTCTGTTTCGTCGCTTTTGTCCTGTCGCACACAGCCAGGCCGAGTCATTGGCCTCTCAGAAGTCAGAAGTGGTGGAGACTGGAATTGTGTAAATTACTATGGGTGCTCGAATAAAAGAATGTTTATCAAATGTTTTTTTAGGCGTGAGGCAGCGATTATGCAGACCAACGACTTCAACGGCATGATTGATCACCCCAAAATACATAACCGGGCAGAGGTGCAGAGTCCGAGGGGAGATTCGCACGCGAGATTTTCTTTGCAAAAACTGCGGATGAGTAACCCACTCCGACTACTCCGAGGAGGACAAGCCAAACGTCCTATAAAAGCGGGAGTAAACGCTTCCTATACCCAGTCTCAAAAGGGTTCAGCATTCTGTGTGTGATCGCATTTGAACGAATACGACATGAAAAATGCCTGCGATGTTTGTCAAACGAATTGAATTGAATTGAGTGATTCCATATTTCAGCGGATGTTTCCGTGTCATTTTCACTTGTGGTACATCAAGATATAAAAAGGTAAATACTTCCAAACTCGAAGAAATTGTTCGACTTTCAATA